>CM031923.1:24419242-24512771 GCA_018703695.1 Prunus fruticosa
TAAGATGAAGGCCTAAACTAAATGGGATGATTTATGACTTGTGATATTGATGTCGGGGCTAAGCTTCATTTTGCCCTGTTATGGTTTATTCCTCCTTGACATGACAATATCTAAATCGTGATTGAGATTTATTAGTTTAAATCGGTACAGTTAATTAGTTCAATCCCATCTTTTCAGTTTTTAATAGACATTGTTCAAAATCATTGATCATACTATGAAATATCATATACTTGTTGTTTGAGCTGTTGCCCAGTGAAAATGGACAAAATGCTGGTAAAATTTCCCATCTTCCTTGGATATAAAAATATTTGGTTTTGGTATATGGTGTTTATCATGTTCAAACTTGTATGAAAGAGATCAAGATTAATGGAAAATCAAGGATCACAGTAGTGTCTAGTACAGACTAAAGTAGACAACCAGAAGAAACACATTCAAACTTGTATTCTTTTTTTCTTCACAAATATATGCATAATTTTTTACTTTCCGAATTCCAATCAATTAGGTATTTTGGAAAATTTGTCATCATGATGAGATTTTATATATTAAATGGAGCATATGGAAAAACCATAAAATTCTATAAAAGTCTCATGATGGAAGTCTAACATACTCTATTAAAATCCACATCAAATTCAATATGGAATCTAAGGGAATCAGTTAACATCCAGACACAACTCCTTTAACATCTATAAAAATCTCAATTGAATACATGGTACACCTCCTAAATTATGATGTTCATAGAAAGTCTATAGGAGAATACATTGTAAGCAGAAAAGAAAAATCAAATAGTGATTTTCATTGGAAGTCTAAAGCAATGTATGACGTTAGGTGCCCATATTGGTCATCATCTATTGCATGCTCACTTCCTACAAGTTGTACGATTAGTGAAAAAAAAAAAAAAAACCTTAATAGAACAAGTAAATTATTTGAGAAAAAAAAAAACATATGAGATATATTTACCTCAATCTTGAATCCTCATTTCCTCACACCAAGAGTTCATGTCAACTTGCATATCCACCATATAGTTGAACAACTCCGTGATTGCTTCCGGGAACAAGTCATTGAGGCAGTGATCCACGGTCTCTGTCGACTATAATGATTTTAATATAATTAAGCTTTTGATATTCATATTTATAAATAATAAAAATTGCACAGCATAAATTATACTTCACTTCGCTTACCAATTCATTTCCATATCTCTGACGATCATTAATATGCAGGACTGCATTTCTTCCAAAAATTAACACTCCATATGCATTTTGCTCATACTTCCCATTATGATATAATGTAGCAAAGGGTCTCTTGTCTTCAGGAAGTTGATTAATATGATCCTTATGACCAAATATGCCAGCAATGTTCACATTTCTTCTCATGTTTCGGAACTTTGCTATCCATGTATTCTTATCGGGTCTGTAATGAATATGCATTGATGAACGCAACCGGAAGTAGCACCTCTCACTGGCAGATTGAAGCAGTGGATGATACATCAACTGCCTAAAAAAGAGCCTTCACAAATAAAAACATGAAACATTCAGTGGTTGATACTATATTAATTAAGTTCTAAATTCCGATCCTTGGATATGCTCAAATTTAGATTACATTTTTATTATAGTCATTTAATTCTATCACCATGTGAGCACACATGTATCATTGCCTTTGTTTATCATATATTTCTTTGTCCTTTATTGGTCAAATTTGTTCTTCTGTTTTGTATGTAGTCAAATTACGAGCAGGATATATGGTATATTTGTTTGTAGGAAAGAATGTGTGCGGCTGTGGGGAACCTAGTGCACTTTTATGACTTAGGAGTAGTGGTTTGTTTAATTATTGATTTCAAAGTTTACCATTCGTTTTGAATTCAAGGGTTTCTCTAGTTGATATAAGTCTTTACACCAATTTTCAAATATAAATGTAAAAATCTTAGAAATACGCGAAGTTGCTAACAAGTCCCAAATAAGGAGCTTGAAGGAGGGTTTTAAAAAGTCCAAAATACCCCTTGCAAGTTCAAATTTGTGGATGGAAAATTGGATTGTATTAGTGTTGGATGACATTCCGTGAATTTTGAAAAAACATTTGTCTTAAATTTTCTTTAAGGTTACATTTTTAAAATTTTCAATTTAGGAACTGACATTTAAATAGATAGATTTGCATTAATTTCTTTGGGACTAAGGATGGCATCGTCAATAAATACAACAAGAGGTTTTAGGTATATTCTAAATGACATGGCTAGATGTTTTAAAAGGATTTAAACTAGATTTAGAAAATCAGTAAGTATACAATCTAAATATTTTAAGCCCTTGAGTCTAAGTGTCACTTAATAATGCTGAAAATAATAGTAAAGATAACATTAGCAATATCTTACCTGGGTAAGTTGTATTCTAGGCTTTCATAGAAGCTCCATAACTCTAATTGTAAATGCTGAGACTTCTTAGCCATATAATCCCCGAGTTTGTCGAATGTTAGACGCCTCAATTCCTCTCTGAAGCTTGGAAGATTTTGAAGAGATTTGTCTGGAATTTTAGTTATTTTGGCATGACCGTCGATGATTGAGATAGTATCATTGTCTAGATATCCATTCGTGATACTATGTTCCTCTAGCTGTGCAATGCAATCGATGAGATCCCTATTAAAGGTACAATTATATGATTAGTTCAATATAAAAGGTTACGTTAAATCATCACTAGAGATAAAATTAACCTGAATAGTTTTTGGTAGCCAAATGCTAAATAATAATCCTCCTCCTCCCACAATTCTTGTAACATAGGTGCTTGTTCAAGTGGATAAGATGAGACATGATAGGGGGAATGACGTTGGACATTGAGATTAGGACTTTGAACATTGAGATTAGGACGTTGGAAATTGAGGTTAGGACGTTGGACGACATTGACATTTAGGTGTTGCGCATTGATATTAGGATTTGGAACGCATGGGACATTATAAGGAAGACCTGGGACGGGTTGGACGACATTGACATTTGGGCGTTGCGCATTGATATTAGGATTTGGAACGCCTGGGACATAATAAGGAAGACCTGGGACGGGTTGGAAGACATTAACATTTGGGTGTTGCGCATTGATGTTAGGATTTGGAATGCGTGGAACATAATAAGGAAGAGTTGGGACGGGATAAAAAGAAGAATGTTGGACATGGACAGGTGGAAAATGTTGGAAAGGGACAAGCTGGCCATTATAATAAAATACGTTATTGGGTGGCATATAGTAAGGAGGATACTGTTGGACAGGGACAGGGACAGGTTGGTCATTATCATAATCATGATCAGGTTCAGCTGGGACGTTACAAGGGGGGATGTTGAAAGGGTTAGTCGACATTCCCTCAATTCAACTACCTGAAGATAAACAAGTCTGGAATAATGAATAACAATAACCAATAAATGATGAAATAATATATCCTAAGAAAAGCAAAAAGAAAAACCCTCCTCCAATAAGATAAGCCATACAAACATCAAAATATAATCAGACATAAATTACATGCTTAAGTATAATGTCTCTTAGAAAATTGCAGAATTAGAATTTAGAGACTTACTTGATTGAATTGATCGGTTGGTTTTGATTCAATAGAATCACAAAGAAAACTCAAAAAGAAATTTCCAGACTTCAGCCAAGTGTGGTGATGTGTTAGACTTTGTGGTAGAAAAGTACAAAACAAGCTGACTTAGAAGAGAAAAGTGGTTAATGTGTTGATTTTATAGGCTTTTGAATTTGTATTGTCGTGCTAGGTAAATGGGTTGCTTTTAGGTTTGTAATTGTTAAGTTATTAAAAAAAGGAAATGTAAAAGGGTTTGCTTTTGGTTAGTAAGTTATTAAAAAAAAAAGGAAAGGTAAAGGAGTTGCTTTAAGGTTAGTAATTGTTAATGTTACTGAAAAAAAAAAAGGAAAGGTAAATTTCCATAAATACATTTTTGAAACTAAAAAAGTTAAGTAGCATAAGGGGCTGCTCGCTTGTCAAAAGTTCTCAATAAGCAGCAAACTTTTTATACTTTTCTAAAAGAGCCAATTGGCTAGGGTGAGGAGGGTTAACGCATATGCAGAAAGGAAACAAAAGTAAAATAGGAAACAAAGTCTACAATTGTACAAGAATTTAGTCTACTACACTAATTAGGAAATAAATCTCCTATAATTAACACACGCTAGCAAATACATTCATTATGTTTTATATAAAAGCGTAGCGGTGCAGCACATAAGCAAAGCAAACAGAAGAAACAGAAAACCTAGAGCTCCAAAAAGAAAAACAACAATGGCGAGGAGGCTACGCGTGATGGGAATTCCGGAGGGGGCGGTGGCGGATGATACTGATACCAACAGTAGGTCTCTATATATATGTACCTACAAGTGCAATAGCACGAGTGGTCATGCTCGTTACGATATCTCCGCCATCGGATTGAGCGATTTATCATCCATGCTCAAATCCAAATCCCAATCAAAGATTGACAAATTAGAGTTGCTGCGAAAACTGGCTTCTGTGGAGGGCAAGGATGTTCCCTACGAGATGGGTTGCTGTTTGTTCGGCTCCCAAATTCTTCTTGCCGGCGGCCGTAAACCGGAGGACCCGGAGCAGGACACGACGTTTCTCTTCGAACTAGATGCGGGCACACAAATTTATCTGTTTGAGACAGATGACGATGAGAAAACAAAGGCCAAAGTTAACAATCACAGTAACCGTTTTGGATCTTTTCCTCCTCCTCACAGTCACAGTCACAGTCACAGTCTCAGTGGGGGGATCATCAAGGGAGACTGCTGCTATGGTGAACTTCATCAAGGGAAACCTCAACCATTGGTGGTTGAGGTTGCTGGGAAGCTGTTTGTTCTCTCTGGTGGTCCGGTAAATTTCCTTAGTCCAGCTTTTGAGGAGTTTAACTCGAATAAGGGGACTTGGACCACTCTGGCGGACCCTCCATATGTGTGGCCGTATACTGGTGAATGTCGTTACTTCTCTTATGCAATCGTGGGCACCAAGATCATGGTCTCCACCCCAATATCTCCGGTGTTCTGCTTTGACGTCGATGCCCCGAATCCCTGCCAATGGTCTGTGTGCTGTGCTGAGCCTTTTCCCTTCGAAGGCAGGGCTTTAGTGTTGGACTTGGAGGAGGATGATAATCGTAATAAGATAGTGTTTGGCTATGAACGCATCCCTGGACATGGCTATGATGTAGTAGCCTACACCATGTTCAACGATGATGAAAATGGTTATTGTTATTGTCATCGCATCACCCCTCTACATCTGCTGACAGAGTTCAGTGAATTAGTTTTTGGAACAGATGACACGTTTAGTTTTGTCCATCTAGGAGGTGGAAAAGTCTGCTTTGTTATTGCCTGTTCCATCGCAGGCTTGGAAGGTGATGATGATCATCCTATTCTTGGGGAGGAGGAAGTGGATCTTATTGTCGTGACATTCGAATTTTCCATTTCCGAGAAGGATGGTGATTCTACAAGATTCTTCTCAGCCAAAACTTTGGGTTCGTGCATCTTTCCTTTCGATTTTGCTTCAGACTCTGGTAGCGTCTTCGAGGCCAAACTGCTCGGTTGCTTTGTGCGCTGATTAAGTAAGCTGCTTCTGCTGCTATGCAATGCAACTTCTTTCCTTTCCTTGATCCCTATATATTCCGACTGATAAATTTGTTTTTCAGTGACCAAATTAAAATTTGGTGTAAAATCTATAATCACCGAAAAGGGTATTTAACCCTTATATTAATTTTGTTGCTAAGTACTACTGGACTAGTACACAGACACACACTGATCAACGCATAAATGTATAAGCTTTTGATTGTGGCCAGGTTGCTTTGAAACTTATTCTCCATATGTCCCTCTTGTTATAATCTTACAGTTGTTTTAGTTGAGGTATTTGAATAAAGTTTTGCTTAACCTTTGACTTTGGAACAGGTGAATACCTTGCATTCAGGAGTCGGGCATCAACTTTCAGCTTTTATGGTCTTCCATATGTAATCAAATAAAATACAGTTTGCGTTCATCGTATCAGTATTCAGGAGATGCTTGCAGCAAAAGGAAGAATAACAAATAAGAGGAAGGAACACATTAAGTTTGGCATTTCTTTAGGAAATAATCTTATTTTTTTAATTGACGTTTATTTTAGGAAGTATTTGTAGTTTTAATTATCGGAAGATTTGGGGTTTTGATTTAAAGATTATGTATCAACTTTGAACCCTTTGGATTCATGAAATATTTAAATAATGTGGTGCATATCAAGTTTAAGGGTGAATGCTCTTAACCGCATGTTGGTGCTTATTATATGCCCCAATGTGCTTCCATTATTCATGGCTAAGGTTAAGTGTTGTAAATAGTGAAAACAATGTCAAATATGACCCGAGAACCAACTTAGAAAAATAAAAATTGAAGCAGAAACTTAAAAGAAAACCCTTAATTGATGAATGCTAACCTACTGAATGCTGCAGTAAACTCAATTTAAACTAAAACATACACAAATCTGCAGCTAGTCCAAAAATATATGAAATCCTCACCTATCTGCAAATTCATAATCCCAAAAGAACTTGAAAAGTTGAAAACCTGCACAGATCACAGCCCGAAATTGAAACCTAAAATTGAAAATATAAATTAGCAAAACTCAAAACACTAAATAATAAAAAATTCTTTGGTCTATACAAAACCAATTTTCAAGTACACCAAAAACAGAAAATGAAGCTATCAGATTTTAATAACCTAACCATTCTTAACAATCCATATATGAACAAGAGAATCAAAAAAACAAATTTCTCGTACCTTCAGCTGTCAATTACGCTCAACTTAAACTATAAAATCCCCACTTTCAAAGGTCAATAAGACACAGCCCCTGAAAATAAAATCAAAACCCAAATGAATTAGTAGTCTCGAGAGATCTCAGAAGAGTCAGTAAACAAAGATAAAAAATGAGAACATGGGAAAAAATCGAAGAAAGAAAAGAGAGAATTTGTGCAATGTACTTGAACAAACCAACATTTTCAGCACAGGTCATGCACTTCTGAACTCAGCCTGACCAAACACATTGAACACATTCAGTAACATGACAAAATCCAAAAAGTGTACCATTAAATTTTTTTTATTATAAAAAATTCAAATAATTAATGAGAAGGACAAGTGCCCTAAAAGTCAAAACTGAGCAAATCTTAAAGATGCAACATCTAGAAAGCACGAACTAAATCAGAAATTAAGATTAGATAGCTGAGAGTTAAACCAAATTAATCAGCAGCTAGACCAAATATCTGTTA
This sequence comes from Prunus fruticosa, assembly GCA_018703695.1. Lineage (NCBI taxonomy): Eukaryota > Viridiplantae > Streptophyta > Magnoliopsida > Rosales > Rosaceae > Prunus > Prunus fruticosa. The sequence continues at coordinate 24,426,477 of CM031923.1, forward strand.
TAGTTCTGTCAAGATCCATATGCTAGGATTCAATCTATATGACAGGACCCGACCCAAATTCCACTTTGGAATCCGAGCCGAACCCTGTGCGTGTCCGACACTTGGCAAGTGTCAACACAATTGACTAAATTGCCCTTCCAAATAAAAATCCAAAGAAATTCTAGTACAACTTCTGCCGAAAATTCGCAGAGTCTCCCTTGTAAATTGAACATTTCCCAACATTTCCTCATGTAAAACAAGCATACATATATAACCAAACTGCCAGCATGCATAAAATTATATCCAAGAAAAACAAGCATCATAACATTCTGGCCTCAGGCCTCAATAAAACGAATAAATCATTCTGTTACCAAACTGAGTTTCTAATTCTTAGAATAGTATTAGATTTCAGCTAACTTAACTGGACTACCTTTCAATCAATTATCCTCGTGGCTGCACCTAGAATTCTAGGTTGCCTACGTACCCTTAACCAGGGATCAAGTCACACGTAGTTCTTTTATTTCATTTCAGCTTTCTGTTCCAAGCTTACTGGCATTACTCACATGGCAATAACTATACTCAAATGAAGGAATAAAAAGCATTTAGATTCAAGTAATCATTCTTGGAAAGTCATAACTATTAATTACTCGTGACACCACTGGTGACACGTCCTCCCTGTAATCCTCACTGGACTCAGGAGACATCTGGTTAACCTCGTACCGCAACCCTCTCTCCCCAGTTCCTCATATCTCTAAAACTCGAGGGCAAAGTATGCTAGAAATACTTGGGCTATTTAATACCATATCCAATAATAAAAAGATCAAGACAAACAACTTAAATAAAATAAAATAAGATAAATTAAAGCAAAACGGATTAAAATAAAATATAATAAACAAGCTCCGAATACCCCGGTATCGACCTCATGTAAGGTTCATAAATAATTAATTATGTATATATATATATCCGTCTTTCTCTTGTGACATAAATATATCGATTAAGAAAAAGATAGTAACTGTATAAAGTTCCTCACTTTTACCTTAAAAGCGTTTCAAAGCTTAAATTCTCTCCACCTAGGCGTACCCCCATTCCTCGATCCGTCAATTCCATTCTCGTAGGCCTAGGAGACACCAAGTCCCCTCGAGCCGCAATACTCGCAGGCCTCAGAGATACCACTTCTATCCGAGCCGCAATGCTCGCAGGTCTAGAGAGAAACTCTTCAATCCGAGCCGCAATGCTCGCAGGTCTCAGAGATAACTCTTCAATCCGAGCCGCAATACTCGCAGGTCTCAGAGATAACTCTTCAATCTGAGCCGCAATGCTCGCAGGTCTCAGAGATAACTCTTCAATCTGAGCCACAATACTCGCACTGCACGTTTCGGGCGTCCCCGAACTCGTAGGGAATTATTTATGAATGACTCTGTTCCAAGTAACTAGGGGGTACCCTTATGATGGGTTTGAAAAACCATATCCCAAACTTATATCAATACTTTCCTTTGTTTTACAATCAAATTCCTAGCCTTAATCAATTTCTTGATAACTTGGTTCAGATCACTCACTCCCCGGTTAGGACTCGTTAACATGGTCCTTCTAACCCTTTTCGAAGGATATAACTACCTCAAAAGACTCACGGTCAACCGATGGGTCAAACCGCCTAAACTTGGTCAACCGGGTGCGCGTGGCCCACGACCTCCTATCACAAATCCGAGAGTTCCTAAAGGTTCCAATATGTCTAGGACACATGTCCCGAAAGTTTGGTCTCAATTAGACGGTTTGATTAATCACGATCGTACGATTTGAACGGTTATTATTTAATTAAACTTTGAAGTATTAAATCAGAATATCCGGGACCCCGTTTTTTACGATCAGCAAATTCCTACACGATCCTAGGAATGCTTAGATCAACATATATTAAATTGACTATGATCCAACGGTTCAAAACGTATCTGAACCTTGAAATCGCATACTAGGCGATATCCGTTCGGGTTCAAACGTGTCTGAAATGAAATCCGAAAGTACCTACGCACTCGTGAGGACCAGGGAATCATTCTGGAGCCCTAAGCCGATCCCAAAACCTAGCCCACGCGCCGCCGCACGCGCCGGCAGCGCGTGGGTTCCCAAAGCGATACCACTCGCCGGAAAATCTCAAAATCAAGGTCCAAGATTCCTACCCTAGGGGTAAAACCTCATTTGGAGTCACTTTTGTTCTTGGACCATGGCCAAAAACTAACCGGAACTAGTCGTAACAAAGCCAAAACCGTCGGCCAAAATGGGTATTTTGAACTATCTGAAAAACCTTAAAATCAATCTAAAATACTTACATAAATAGATAGAGCATGATGAGAGGATGAATTTCCATACCTCATTCGACGGAATTGGCCGTCGGAATCGCCGGAAAATGCAAGAACATTTCCGGAAAACCTAACCCTTTTCCAAGCTACGAATCGAACTCCTCGTCAGCGGATCGGATCGGGTCTTGGGTGGGTTTTATAGAGGAGGATGAGGGGAAGACATTTCGTGAAGGTTGCGATGGCAACCGGGATGAGATGGAGCCTCAAAAATATGATGGAAGTGGAAGGAATACTCTGGAAAATAACCAGAAAATCTGGTTATATCACAGGGAGGAAGAAGACCGGCACTGTAGCACTGTAGCGGTACTGTAGCTACAGTGACAATTTTTAAAATTCCCATTATATCCTTTCTGTTTCTAGACCTTTTCTCCTTCGTTACAACTCGGAATTGGGCGTGCCGCATGTCTACGAACTCGTGTCGTCTAGCTCTATGCAAAGGTGCCACCCAAATCTCCAAATTCTTTCCCAAATAAAAAGTCAACTTTAACCTCATTAAAATATCCTCAAGGTAAAATTGTCTTTTACTTGAATATTTTATTATTTAATTATTAATTTAGGACCGGGTTGTTACACTATATATGTTCTGGAACCCATATATTGGAGCAAATATCTACTTCGAAGAAAAACCCCATAATTACATTTAAGAAATTTGCTCCAATCATCATATCTAAAATATCTAAAAAATAAAAATTCTGACAAGTTCCCAAATTTAACCCTAAAATCAAATTGAAGAAACATCAATTGATTTGCTCAAAACTATTTACCATAATCCAAGATAGACACCAAACTCTAGATTTCTTTACACATGACAGAACTATAAATTGATTAAAAGCAGGGCAGGAAGAAAGGGCCTTACCTGTCACCGTGGCCCGTGGCGATGGAGCCATTGGAGAGAACAGAGAGCCTCAATGGTGAGAGGAAGAGAGACTGTCGCCGAAGAGAGGAAGCAAGAGAGAAGAGTGGCCGAGAAAGGGGAGAGAAGATTTTTGTTTTTTGGTTTGGGAGAGAAGAATTGAGCCCGAGAGTGTTTATCAAACTACTAGGACCCTTTGATTGATAGTTTGGGGGGGGGGGGTCCTAATAGTTTGATAAACAATCTCGCGCTCAAACTATTAGGACCCTCGATTTGAACAAAAAAACTATTAGGACCCTCGATCACTAATAAAAATAAGAGTTAAATATAGTTTTGGTCATTGGGTTTTTACATGAAAAATTAAAATTGGTGACTGAGAAATTTTTTTTGATCACTGTGTTTTCCAAAGTTTACAATTTATAGATATTCCATTATCTTCCGTTAACGATATCAACGAGATCTTAGAAACTATACAAGGTGGTTGAATTTTGTACTTCAAACCGTGACAAATATATTTTTCATATGGGCTCATTGTGTAAGAGTTTATTAAGGGATTAGAGTTTGGTGTGCCTAAACACTAGAGACGACACCTTAAACCATACGTACTGATGCAAACATTAACAGAACAACTAATGAGTTAAACTAAGTAAGACTGAGTTATATTAGTGATTGCCTCGTAGTAATCGTTATGGTTTCTCTTTCTAGAAACTATCCCATTTAGACCGAGGGGTTTACCTCAGTGGTGAGGTCCCTCCCCCTTCCCCCCATTGGTCATCCGTTCGAATCTCAGGATGAGTGCCCCCCTCCCCAATGCAATGTATCGATCGCTAATTCTCAAAAAAAGAAGAAACTATCCCATTTATGTCAAACTATCTTGCTTGTTGTCCGTCCATTTACTGCTACAATCGCAATGACGGGATGGACAACAACACCCATAAAATATAGAAAACACTCTTGTCTTTGATGAAGGAGATGGGCATTCACCATTCAGGTTAAAAGAAACTTATATATATATATATATATGAATCTTTCTGAAAAGAATGACGACAACACAAACAAAAGAGATGTATTAGTTGATGTCTCAGCTTCTAATAGTCAAATAAGTTTGGTGGATGTGTTTTGTACAATAGTACTGACCATAATAGAATGAATACTTATGAATCATTCTAAACTTGCGCTTTCAAAAGATAAATGCTCCAAGAACAACCCACAAAAATATACCACAACAAATCTTTAATTATGTTTTTAAGAATTACATGACAGTCGAGGGGAAAGTGAATGCTCCTTCTCTCGTACCCCATCTTCCTTGATCAGTTATTTTTCCAATCTCCACCTGTTAAATTTTACAGGCAAATAAGTTTTGAAGGAAGATTAATTTATAGATGCATACTCTTTCTAAATTATCCCAAATGAAACTCTACATTTGTATACATAGACATATTTTCCTAAATGCATTTTGATTTGGTATTAGTTTACTTAAATAAAAGTAACATCAAGAGCTATTTTTTTATGCACTAGAATTATTTTCTTATAGGATAATGCACACTAAAGATGGACATTTATCATAAGAGAAACCATATTACCTCCGGAAATTGAAGCCCATGTTAATATTCCGAGAAGACATGAAAACAAATACATCCGTGAACAAGGTTGGAAATAAAGTAGCAAGTTGTCTTTCCACTGCATCTTCAGTCTGCAAAAGTTTTTATTTTTTATAATAAATTTATATGAAAAAATTACAAAACTGTCAAAGTTAATATGCATACCAAATGTGTTTGACCTTGGACCCTAAGCTCATTCGCATGAATACCGACATTCCTTGCGTACTTTAGTGCATCCGCCAATTTTGTCCCATATTTTCCCCCTTTCAAAACATCCTCAAACACAGGTATACCAGGAACCATTTCATCTAACTTGAATTGCTTCTTGCTTGTGAAATAGTTCTCCCACATATATAATCCAACCCCACGTTTGTATCTACCAAAACGGTAATTAAGTTGTATCACGGCACCTATGGGAAAATAAAATCTTTCCTCGTTTGATTGTAACAAAGGATGATAGTACAAGTATTTGAAAGGTGTCCTGCACAAATAAAAGGCTAGATAAATCACTTGATAAACAAATAATAATAATAAATAATAAACATAATAAGTTGGTGGGAATATATATATATATATAGAGTTCACTGACAGCTTCTCATTGAGCAATGCATAAAAGTGCATCAACTTCGGTATGGACTCATTCCGTCCGACTATTGTGCAAATCAAGTTTGACAGTTGATCATAATAACTCATATGGATACGGCTGACACTACTTGGAGAAGTTGAGATCCTTGCTATGTCATGCACAATCTCTATGTTAGCGAGACTGCAATTGCCATTAGATATTCCTTTTGACTCCCATTTGACAAAGATCATGACAATATTCCTTATAAAATGAAAAGGAGATATTAACAACACTTCAAAATAAATAAATTTTAATTAAAAACAATTGAAGTCTAAATATAAATTACCGAATAATTATACGGTACTTGTTCATGATTCGTCCGTTATCCCATCGAGAAGAAGGATCACCGGTCCTTAACATGCTTTCCAAAGAAAAATGGGGAAGAGCTAAAGGAACATGAGGCGCATTTGTACAGAGTGTACTGTACTTAGACACCCCGAGCTTCGAAAATTGGCTATATATTTTAGGAATATCAACTCCAGAACTAGATCCAATTGGCGGTAAACTCCAGGTGTAATGTTGTGCCATTTTCTATATCAAAAAAAGTTTATGATAGAAAGAATTAAAAATACACTCTGAGATCAAATAATTTGAAATAAGATGAGCGATAAGCAAACATCAAACTATAAAATCTGAAAGCAATTTTGCCAGAGTAAACTATACTTTCATCCTAACAATTGTTCAAAACCTTAAAAAAATTCTCATATTTTATTTAGGGCTTCTTAGATCTAGGTCCAAAACGATTAGCTGCCATTGAGTTTAGTTCACGCGTTTTTTGTTTTAGATGTAGGTCCTTTGACATTTATTACTTTTTTTGTTGTGTTGATTTTACCCTTTGATGTAAATAAGAAAAACACATTGAAAACATAAATTTAATGTATTATTTCCTAGTAATTGCATTTCAGAATTTAAATTTTGAATTATTTCCTTGATAAATCATGTTACCTATAAGTTAGGAACATAAATTACAAGACTACCTATAAATTAGGAACATAAATTAGAAGACTACCTATAAGTCAGATACAAAAATAGACAAATAAAATTTTATGTTACATATAAAATTTAGAACATAAATTACACATTGTCGAAAATATAAAGAAAAAAAAAACACATATATACCTATGCAATAGGCAACAAGACAATATATCTACACCGTAAACAAATGCGTTTTTTCCTTTGTCAAAACATTTAGAGTTTGAAGGAGCATGATTGTAGATAAAAACGTGATTTTTGGGATATGTTTGCTATATTTTCCTTTTCTATTCAATGCCAAACGTTGTAAATAGCTAATTATTATGACATAAATTATTATTATCCGATTCAAGTTATAAGGGGCAACATTGGAACAAAAATAATTTTAAAAATAAATAAATAAAAAGATTACATCAAAAAATATGGTCTTGCATGGGTAAGTATGTGCGTCATCCGGAAATGTGCACTGCTGCGGCATGTCCATTCTGAATCTCTTAGCCCACCCATCCCCCCTTCCCCTCCTACGACGAAAACCCAACAGTCACCACCATGGGCTCCCAAACCCAAAATTCAAATTGTGATTACCATTCCTGTTCAAAAAACCAAATACCCAGAATTCTCCAATTCAAGGAGATTTGTAGAACATGCGGGGCATGGCTACGTGGAATTCCAATGTAACCATGGATACTTCTAGATTAATAGTTGGGTTTAGATGTGGTTAAAAGATATGGATATATAGAGTACATAGCGAATCAGGAAATCTATCATGAGGGTCAACCTCGGAATAACAACTATGAAATAAAATTAAAGTAAATTTCACTTATATATGAAAGTTTACTTCATAAAATAATCACAATTATTAACTTATTATTATGAACCAGTACTTTGTTATGTTATGATTATTGTGTTATCATTCCAAAATTACAGTCATACAACATTATTCATAATTCGACATGATAAAGATATCACCAACAATATAACCCACAAAAATAACAAACTATAAATGTATAATTAGACATAAATGACATATTTAAGTACCAAGTTCCAAAGAAAATTGCATAGTTAGAATTTTAGAGACTTACTTTCGGTTGATTCAGTAAAACCACAAAGAAAATCCAAAAAGAAAAAGTTCCAAGCTTCAGCCAAGTGTGTTGATGTCGTAGACTTTGTAGTAGAAAAGTGCAAAACAACTTGACTTAGAAGAGAAAAGGAGTTGACGTGTTGATGTTGTAGGCTCTTGTATTTATATTGTCATGCTACGTAAAGCGGTTGGTTTTAGGAAGTGTTAAGTTATTCAAAACAAGAAAGGTTAGTACTGGTAGGAAAACTTGGTTTAGATAAACGGAATCTATTAAAATTCACCCCCACACCCAAGTAACCCAACACCGACAGCCACCACACCTGACCGGTGGTAGCCCCCTTCTCCTCACCGTCGGCCAACCCCTCCTCCCACCACCATCACCACGACCTCCTCCTCTCCCCGATGTCCCCTCAAATTTGGGTTTCATAATTGATTTCTGGGTTTCAATGTTGATGGTTTTTTCAATTGGATTTCTGGTATTCATGCATATCAGTAATCAATTTTATTGAATGAATTGAAATACCAGTCTTTGCGGATCTGCAAACCCCAGAAGGGCCTGAAACTCAATAGCAACTGCTCCATATACACTCCATTGAAGTTCGAATTCTGAGGTAATTATAAATTACTTCTTGCTTCATCAATCAATTGAAGGATTTCGCTCTTTAATAATTGAATGATGTGATAGGTTGAGTTCTTAGAGCATTACTTTGATTTTATTTTCCATAATCATATACTAACAAAACCCAGATCTAGAAGTCAGAATTGCTATCCAACCCATGAGATTGTGTTTGATTCAATGAAAATTGGTATTGTCTAATATCTATTATGTTAGGCAGTGGACTTTACATAGAAAGGGAAATTTCTATGTTCTTGTCAACCAAATTCCAAGTTCATTGAAGCCAATCAAATACACGGAGTTTTATTTTTTCTAGTAAATTGAGCTTAAACTCATAAAATTCATTTTTAATCACTTACAACCTTTTTCTTTATTTTTCTATTTAAAATACCCAATTTTTTTTAAATAAAACCCGATGACTAGGATCCAAGTAAGCAAGTTACCTAATCTAGCTAAAAATCTGATTTATTCTATTTTTCGAATTCCAAAACTACCCCTATTATAAGTTAACGTGTTATGTGGGGGTGTAGCTAATGACACACGTTGAATTTGAAAAGATCTTCAAATGGTTGTAATGGATGTAGGAATTAATTTAGAAACTTATTTGAAATTAAATATTAAATTCAACATTTACGTATTAGTAATCTACATGTGATTAATGTTTTGGTTTATTTAATAAAAAAATAATGTTGTTTTCCTTCTATGAATTATATTACTAGTAATCTATTTTATTATAGTTTAATGAATAATAGTGTACATTCTAATTATGTTGAAAAATATTTTGATAATCTATTTATTGTTTGTTTTATGAAAAAAAAAATATTTTAAGAACCTATTTTTACTCTAAATAATGTACCATTTTTTCTCTGAATAAAGTACCTATTATTTGTTTTATGAAAAATAATTTGATCATGTTTTTATTGTTTGTTTTATGAAAAATATATTTTTTTAAATGAACCTATTTTCTCTCTACAAATAATGTACCTATTTTTTACTCTAACAACGTACCTAGTAAAACAATGTACCTTTTTTTTTTTTTAAATGAACCTCTTTTTCCTCTCCAAATAATGTACCTATACACATTTATAGCTATATTATAAAATAATTTACCTATGGGTAAATAATGTACTTATATTTTTTATAAATTATTGTGTACATATTTTTAATTTATGAAAAATATACGGAAATTTCAATTACAAAGTAACTGACTTAGTTTTTTTTTAATAAATAATATACTTATATTTTATTTAAATAATATTTTTATATTTTTATATGTATATATTTATATTTATATTTTGGTTTGCAATTTTAGGGGACGATATGTGAGAGGGAATGACAATCAAAAGAAATGGGGTGATTGATATGCTATTAATAGGGAGTATTAATTACAATTATGGCAGTTAATAAAATGCTTGAAATAAATTAAAAATAAAATATGAAGTCTGGTGGCAACAATGTAAAAACATGGAAATACTATGACCTCTTATATCCTACTGGTCATTTAAATTTGAAATTGAGTTTTACACATAGATTTATAGAATGATGGATATATGTCTAGAAAATAGAAAATGTAGGGATCTATATTGAACAAGCCTTATTTTTCCCTCAAATATGACATAATACATATGCATTTGCTTTCTCTTTGTTGAACGTTGATTTAATTAAACCTTTCCAGTTGTTAACAATTGCTCAGACTGCAAAAGATGGAGAGCAGTGAAGAACAGACGCTCCAAGTTAGAAAACTAGAGCTCTCAGACAAAAGCAAGGGCTTCATAGAACTACTGCAACAGCTAACTGTTTGTGATTCTGTGTCTGATAAGGACTTTGAAGATCGATTTAGGGAGCTTAATGCCCGTGCAGAGGACCATCGGGTCCTTGTTATAGAAGATGATCGTTCTGGAAAGATTGTTGCAACTGGGAGTGTGTTCATTGAAAGGAAGTTTATAAGGAACTGTGGCGAAGTCGGGCACATTGAAGACGTGGTGGTTGATGCCAATGCTCGTGGGATGCAGCTAGGGAAAATTATTAATGCCCCACTACTAAAAAAGGACTCAAAAAGACTGAGTGCTCTCAGTGCCTTTTGGCTTCTTTAGGGACTGAAAACAGTATCTATTGTAGTATTAGGGACTGATATATATCATTGTCTTTTAAAGGGGTCTTTTATTAATAAAATGTCACTAATTATAAAAATCGGTGCCTAATTTTTGAAATGGATCCCACATTCATAGCACCCAATACGCGTACATCAATCCAAATACATCCGTGCCTAATATAATCAAAAGGCACAGAATGCCCATCAGTCCCTACTAAAATAGAAAAGCATTTTCATTATTTTGATATATTTATTTGGTGTTTTTTTTAATATTATTTGTAATTTTCAATGTGCCTGTAAAATACATTCTTTTAAAAGTTTTCATATATTTAAACATAACCAACCCAGCCTCAATCCGTGGAGATCCAATCCGTGCCTTTCAAACATTCATTCGTTTTGAGAAATTATAGAATGATACGGTACTACCACGTCAGCGTATAGTACTCCCACTCAAATATGGCCATGTGTCCATTTTATAAAAGAAATTAATTATTATTTTACAGCTAGACTTTTTACTTTATTAATTCTTAACTTTTGAAATAAAATTATAAAAAAGAAAACTTAAACGAAGAAAAACCATGGCAGCCACCCTTCTCTCTTCCTCTTCCTCCGCTCTCTCTTTCTATTCACCACTGCCATCGCCGCCCCTCATGAAGACTATCAACATCCAAACCCAATATCATCATCTTCCTTAATTCCCCTATATATATATTTTTTCTTCTGAATTCGCTCATGACACTCAACACAATGTTAATTCCACCACTAGCTTCAACCCACTGCCACCTCGGAATATTTTCAGACCCAGATCTAGACCCTCAAGAACGAACCAATTTTTAATCATCAAGACTACTCCATTTCATCATCATCAATACCAGTTTAATCCTCCTTCCTCTAAAACCCCCTGTCTACAATTAGTATAAGGGGTGAAGACAGTGGAAGGAGAGGGGTGGCCGTCATAGCAAGTAGTTGGGAATAGGGTTGTTGGGTTAGGAGATAGTTGGCTGTTAGGAAATTCTTTTATTTATTTATTATTTTCTAATTTTATTTCAAAAGTTAAGAATTAAACTAAAAAATCCAGCTGTGAAACGAAAATTAATTAATTAATTTCTAAAATGGACATGTGGATATATTTGAGTGGGAGTACTATACGCTGACGTGTTATTACCGTATCATTCTATAATTTCTCCTTTTGCATCTGCAGGAATGAATGAAAAAATGATTCAATCCATGTCTTAATGGCATTGATGTGTGGAACAACCTAAATTCAGTCAAACATGGCAGGAAGCCAGCCATCAGGACTCTATGCAAGTGAGAGAAAAATAAATAAATAAATAAAGTTATGAATTCATTAACATTTGTAATTTTGTATTATCACCTGAATAGTCTTTCCAAGGTAATTGCCTATCCCCTCCTTATCCAGCAGACTGATTTCAAAAAATAAAAATGAGGCAACCCTTTAAAAGAAAATATCAACATTTCATGAAGGGGATAGATGTTAGGAAAATATAAGCACACACCTGATATATCTTCCCAGTGGTAATGTTGTTGTCCCTAGTAAGAGTCACATCTAGGAATCGTTCATAGTTGCCGAGGTCTAAATCAACCTATTACGATTAAAAGTTTAGACTCAGGCTCAGCATTAGCATAAACCATAAAGATAGTATTTCAGGGGCAAGATGCTGTGTTGGCACTGGTTAAGTATGTATGTACGTATGTATGTATGTGTGTATATATATATATACCTCTCCACCATAAAGAGGGAAAGAAGTCCAAAGCAAAATACCTCTCCACCATCATCGAGAACAAAAACCTCGCCATGTTCAAAGGGATCTGCAAATTGTTGAACCAAAATAAAGAAGAAAATTGAAGCATTTAAAGTAGAGAGAGTAAGAAAAGAAGAAGAAACCGATTTTGATTGAGGTGACGCGAAGGCCACGGGCAAATCAATCAGGCAAAGACCAAAAGGGCGGTCCAATTTGCAACACACCATCCCAAACGGAAATCAACGGCCCCAGATTCATCCTCAACAGCGAAGCTAGATCTTCTCACAAATGAAATTAATGGCCGCAGGAAGCCAGATCAAGCTTCAATAGTGAAGCTCTCATCCAGAAAAAAGCCAGCCAAAAAAAATCTTCCATCCCCTAAGAATCCCAACCAAAGGCAAAACTGGTTAGATTTTTCTGACATGTCATGGATAAACATATTATTAAGTTTTAAAAAAAATTCTATCACAAAATTTAATCAACAAATCACAAACCCTAAATTCCAATAAATCAAATAATCATATATAGTCATGTATAATCCAACAAATCATTATCCACACACAAAATCATCAATATTCATCCAATCCAATAAATCATTATCCACAAACAAAATCATCAACATTCATCTAATAACTCATTATAAAAATTTCAACTAACTAAAAATATTAGGCATTATCATCAATTAGGGATTTAGAGTTTAAAAATTATTTGAATATGAGCTTGTCCAAACCAATAGATTAAAATCAGAGATGGAGAGGGAAGAGAATGAAAACCTGGGGAAGTAAATGAAGCCCACACGCCAAATAAATGAGGCTCCAAATGCAGCTCCAAACCTTTTCTGCCATACACATGAATTAATCAAACCAAACAGTCATATCAATTAATCAACAAATCATTTTTTTTAAGAAACAAATTTAATTAAGACAAATGAACAAACAGTGGGAGGAAAAGAAGTCCATCACAAAATTTAATCAACATATCATAAACCCTAAATTCCAACAAATCAAATAATCATATATAGTCACATAATCCAACAAATCATTTGCCACACACAAAATCATCAATATTAATCCAATCCAATAAATCATTATCCACAAACAAAATCATCAACATTCATCCAATAACTCATTATAAAAATTTCAACTAATTAAAAATATTAGACATTATCATCAATTAGGGATTTATAGTTTAAAATGACTTGAATATGAGCACTAAAACACTTAATCAAAACAATAGACTTATGTTTTGGAATAAGTCTATAGCATTATGTCGTGTAATGGATGGTTTACTTGCAGCTTTACCATTAAGAGAAATATATCACACCAAAACAAATACCAAATTAAATGGAAGCAAACAAACACAGAGTAAATAGGTTTCTACATATTTTATACAGTGTTAAATTAGATTTTTTGTTTGAATGATCTTATATTGAAGCAACCATCTTTACCTTCTAGCTGAAAGACTCTCTTTTCTGAATACTTCAGCTAGTAAAAAAAAAGTGTTACCAAATAAAGTAAAATTACCAGAGCATTCATAGCACCGGCTTTGAAGTTATGGTGATATTGGGTCTCTTCTCTCCGAGCCAAACACACCCTTCAACATCAGCTGCATTGGGGTCTCTCCCATCAATTGCTATCCGAGAAAAGAAATTTTTTTTGATCAAACACCAGTTAAATATCAGTGACCTTGACTTGCCGTTTTATGGTAAACTATCATACTTGAAGAATGGTGTCATGGTCACGTCGCGATTTATATGTATCCCACTGAGAAAAGCCTTTATGTTTTGATCGTACTTCTTCTGAGATGTGGCCTAGCTTCACTGCATTTTCGATTTTATTCTCCATGTCCTTGTATAATTTCTACAACAATAATTTCAGAAGGCAGATTAATAAATGTTTGTGATGGGCCTACCTAAAGTTGCACCACAAAAATTTCTGAAAGTTAATTCAATTCTTGATATTAGTACCTTAATAACTACGAAATCTTTAGCCTGATTATCTTCAACTGCATTCAGCAGGTACCTAAGACAAAATAGGTGGAGTTTCAAGCTTACGCTCTTTTAATTTGCTCATCTCAATGGCATCAATTGACAATTGGTTGGTGTCTAGATACAAACATATATTAAGCTCCTAAGGTTCATTATCCACATGCTCAAATAGAGAGAGAGAGAGAGAACTTTCCTGCTTAATAATTTTTAGTTTCAAATCTTCAGAGAGATCGCGGTCCTAGGCGATTGATCATGTCATCGTCGGACGGCTGTCGTTGAATCTAGAGGAGGCGCGATCGGGAGATCTAACGGGTGAGGCATCAGAATCGTCCGTCGGAGACGGTGGTGGGGGTAGAGAGAAAGGGAAAGAGACATGAAGTGAGTTGGAGAAGATGACTATGATCTCTGAGGCCTCTCTCTCTCACTTCTCTTCCATGAAGCGGCTTTGGTTTCTCCAAAAAGAAGTGATCAGGCAAAAGGGTTATGTCGCTGTGCATCAGGGCAAAAAGGTAATTGCACTGTTCATGAGTCAACATAATTAAGAGAGCAACCAGTTAATTAGGGGCACAAACGTCATTTCACTATTGCTAATGAACAGTCTAGGAACAGTACTCGGGATTCAGTTTTAGTATATATATATATATATATATATATACTTGGTACAATGGCACGATGGAGGGGTTTTAGGCATGGTTTTTAAGTTATCCGTGCCTTTAGTGAAGATGGTGGAGGGTTTTCAGGCACGGTTGTTAGTTATTTGTGCTTTATTTATTACTTTATTCAAATAATTAGTCACAAAATTTATTAATCCGTCCCTAATAGTATTTTTTAGAGACTGTTTCTATTATCAGTCCCTAATAACATCCAATAGAGACTGTTTTTATTTGTGTCTCTAATAAAGGGGTCCCTATTGAGCATTTTTCTAGTAGTGCCCTCACGGATTACGCTCATTCTCTGGGGTGTTATAAGGTGATTCTTGATTGCAGTGTTGAGAATAAAGCACTCTATGAGAAGTGTGGCTACAAGCAGAAAGAAATTCAGATGGTGAAGAATTTCAGTTGAGAAACATTTCATTTTCTTGTAAGTTTGCTTTGGGATTATACTTTGATCTTCACCCAAAATAATATCAACATGTAATGGAGAGAAAAATAGTTTCTGAAAGAAACAAAAACCATTACTTTTTGGTTCATGGTTGTTAGATGAAGGCCTAAACTAAATGGGATGATTTATGACTTGTGATATTGATGTCGGGGCTATGCTTCATTTTGCCCTGTTATGTATAGAAACTCATGTTCTCAGATGTTCTGTTATGGTTTATTCCTCCTTGACATGACAATATCTAAATCGTGATTGAGATTTATTAGTTTAAATCGGTACAGTTAATTAGTTCAATCCCATCTTTTCAGTTTTTAATAGACATTGTTCAAAATCATTGATCATACTATGAAATATCATATACTTGTTTGAGCTGTTGCCCAGTGAAAATGGACAAAATGCTGGTAACATTTCCTATCTTCCTTGGATATAAAAATATTTGGTTTTGGTATGTGGTGTTTATCATGTTCAAACTTGTATGAAAGCGATCAAGATTAATGGAAAATCAAGGATCACAGTAGTGTCTAGTACAGACTAAAGTAGACAACCAGAAGAAACATGTTCAAACTTGTATTCTTTTTTTCTTCACAAATATATGCATAATTTTTTACTTTCCGAATTCCAACCAATTAGGTATTTTGGAAAATTTGTCATCACTATGAGATTTTATATATTAAATGGAGCATATGAAAAACCATAAAATTCTATAAAAGTCTCATGATGGAAGTCTAACAAACTCTATTAAAATCCACATCAAATTCAACATGGAATCTAAGGGAATCAGTTAACATCCAGACACATAACTCCTTTAACATCTATAAAAATCTCAATTGAATACATGGTACACCCCCTAAATTATGATGTTCACAGAAAGTCTATAGGAGAATACATTGTAAGCAGAAAAAAAAAAATCAAATAGTGATTTTCATTGGAAGTCTAAAGCAATATATGACGTTAGGCAGGGGCGGTCCTACGCAAGGGGCGGAGTAGGCTGTCGCCCACTCCAATTTTTCCCAAATAAATAATTACCAATATACAATCATGTGGGGCCCACTTTAGAAGTACACTGCTGCCTACTCTATTATTAAGATATATGATTTATACCCCACTTCAAAAGTACAATCATGTGGCTCCTAGACTAAACAAGTGGGAAAGTAAAAATAAAGGGAAGAAAAACATCCCCCAAGGTTTGTACCTATTATTATTATGCATGACCTTTTGACATAAATTGTTAAAAATTTATCCTTTTTTTTCTCTTTTCTTGGCACAGACACGTATCACACTTTTTTACTGCTTGTGAGTTTTTCTCTCAAACTCCATATCAAATTTAATTAGTTTAATTTATTTAATTACAGTTTGTTAATCTTTCTCTTGTTTTCTCTCTACCTATGTTTTTTTTTAGTTTGTGAAATTTTGATTTCTTCTTTCTATTGATTTTATTGGGCTTTTAGAGATATTTGCTAATCGCTATTCAACTCTAAGTATGTACTTGTCTATTCCTTATAAATTTTCTTGCTTAGTATGTAATTGTATGTCCATTTGTTGCAATTGTGAACTTGTGAACTTGTGTTGGTGAATTTTAATTTTATTTTAATTATGATTTCAAAATATGAAAACTAATCGAGGACAATTATGATTGTAATGAATAGATAATATGATTTTTTTTTGGGTTTTTGTATGTCTTGTGAGAGTTTGAATTTGTATTGTTTATATGTTGTGAGAAGCCCCTACACATAAGAAAACTTTGTTTCGTATAAAGATGTATATTTGAGGGTAAGGCTTAGTATGTCACTCATGTCTAGTTAGGTGTATATGTTTATGTGTATTAATGAAATTCACTCGTACCGTTGAGTTTTTAGCATAAGCTTCGCCTACTTGACTTTTGAATCCTGGATCCGCCATTGACGTTAGGTGCCCATATTGGTCATCATCTACTTTGCATGCTCACCTCCTACAAGTTGAACGATTAGTGAAAAAAAAACTTATAGAACAAGTAAATTATTTGTAAAAAAAATATATGAGATATATTTACCTCAATCAAGAGAAATTGAATCTTCACACAAAAAGTTCATGTCAACTTGCATATCCATCATATAGTTGAACAACACCGTCATAAGTTTTTGATATTCATATTTTATAAATAATAAAAAATTCCACAACATAAATTATACTTCACTTTGCTTATCAATTCATTTCCATATCTCTGACGATCATTAATATGAAGGACTGCATTTCTTCCAAAAATTAACACTCCATATGCATTTTGCTCATACTTCCCATTATGATATAATGTAGCAAAGGGTCTCTTGTCTTCAGGAAGTTGGCCAATATTATTCTTATGACCAAATATGCCAGCAGTGTTCACATTTCTTCTCATGTCTCGGAACTTTGCTATCCATCCATTCTTATCGAGTCTGTAATGAATATGAATCGGTGAACGCAACCGGAAGTAGCACCTCTCACTGGCAGATTGAAGCAGTGGATGATACATCAACTGCCTAAAATGGAACCTTCACAATAAAAACATGAAACATTCAGTGGTTGATACTATAGTAATTAAGGTTCTAATCCGATCCTTGGATATGCTCAAATTTAGATTACATTTTTATTATAGTCATTTGATTCTATCACCATGTGAGCACACATGTATCATTGTCTTTGTTTAACATATATATCTTTGTCCTTTATTGGTCAAATTTGTTCTTCTGTTTTGTATGTATTCAAATTACGAGCAGGATATATGGTATATTAGTTTGTAGGAAAGAATGTGTGCGACTGTGTGGAACATAGTGCACTTTTATGACTTAGGAGTAGTGGTAATGATTTGAATGTTTACCATTCGTTTTGAATTCAAGGGTTTCTCTAGTTGACATAAGTCTTTAAACCGATTTTCATTTTATGAATGGGGAAATCTCATAAATATGTCACTTCAATTTATACACAATTTAAATTTGTCACTTTAAAAATACAGATGTATATTTGTCAATTTAAGTTTGCAGCCATATAGTCCCCAAGTTTGTCGGATGCTAGACGCTTCAATTCCTCTCTGAAGGTTGGAAGATTTTGATGGGGTTTCTTTGGAATTTTAGTTATTTTGGCATGACCGTCGATAATTGAGACAGTATCATTGTTTAGAAATCCATTCATGTTACCATCTTCCTCTAGCTGTGCAATGCAATCGATGAGATCCCTATTAAAGACACAATAAAAGTATATGATTTTTTTTTTGTTCGGAACAATAGAAGTATATGATTAGTTCAATATTAAAATGTTATGTTATATCATCACTAGATATAAAATTAACAAAACTAACCTGAACAACTTTTGGTAGCCAAATGTGAGATAACACTACTACAAAAAACACTTTGCGCGACGAATTATTTTTGGTCGCGCAAAGGAAAATTTTGTCGCAAAACTTTGCGCGACGAAAATTTGGTCGCGCAAATTCTGTCGCGCAAAACTCGTCAAGAAAGTGTTTGCGCGACGGCGAAAATTTCGTCGCACAAAGCCACTTTGCGCGACGAAGAATAACAACTTGCGCGACGAATCATGACGACTTTGCGCGACAAAAATAACAACTTTGCGCGACGAATATTAGTTACTTTGCGCGACGGAAAATAACAACTTTGCGGACGAACATTAATTACTTTACGTGACGAATACTTTGCGCGACGAAAGTTAATGTCGCTCAAGTGTACTTTGCGCGACGAATGCTAACGTTGCTCAAAGGTTTGCGCGACGAAATATTCATTTTTTTTAATTTTTTTTTGTTGAAAATTTTAAACAAAAATAAACTAATTTAATAGTTTGCGCGACGAAATACTTTGTCGCGCAAGTTTTTTGACATTTTTTTTTATTATTTCTCTTATATCAATTTCATTATATTAATTTTTTTAAATTTAATTTAATTGTATGATTTTATTTTTCTTAATTACTTTAATTTAAATTGACATATTCAAAATAAAATTACATAAGAAAATAGTGGTCAAATTATCCAATATACATAATATTCAAAATGTACACTTAAATTAACAAAGTACAATAATAAAATCTACAAGCATCTTATATCAAATCCTCAACTTTAGCCATTGCCATCAAAGCCTCAACAATTCGCTACAAAAAAAAAAATTATTGTCAAATAACAAAACAATAACATAAAATAATAACAAATAATTGGCATAAACTCAAAACTAACTCCAAAAACACATATTAATGAAAAAAAATTAAAATTTACAGAGAAGTGAGTGTGAGAGAATTAGATAAGATAGTGAGAGAGAGATGAGAGAGTGAGTGAGAGTGAGAGATGATGAAAAGAGAGATGAGAGAGTGAGTGAGAGAGAGAGAGAGATAGTGAAGAGAGAGATGAGAGATTAAGTGAGAGGAGTGAGTGTGAGAGAAATGGTAGGATTTGGGGAGTGGGAAAGAGAGAGAAATGGTAGGATTTAGAAGACATTGAGAAAATGGTGGAGGAGTTATTTTGCTTTTAAAGAACGTATCACTTTGCGCGACGAATCAATATATTGGTCGCGCAAAGTGTTCAAAAAAATTTTAAAAAAAAAATTCCCATTTTCGGTGCCCGCCAAATTTTTTCAGTTTTGCGCGACCAAAATATTCCCGCTTCCCATTTTTGGCGTCTGCCAATTTTTTAGAGAATACTTTGCGCGACGAATATTTATATATTGGTCGAAATTTTAATTTTTTTTTATAAAAAATCCCATTTTTGGTGCCCACCAAATTTTTAGAGTATACTTTGCGCGACGATTACATATTGGTCGCGCAAAGTCGAAATTTTTTTTTAAAAAAAAATCCCATTTTTGGTGCCCGCCAAATTTTTATAGTATACTTTGCGCGACGAATATATATTGGTCGCGCAAAGTCGAATTTTTTTTTTTTTTTATTAAAAATCCCATTTTTTATACTATTCAATTTCTTAAGTGTTATACGTACAAAATAAATAAATTTAAAGCTACTCAACGATCCAACCGTCAAACTTGTTTGTTTATACTTCGAGATCATATACGCCAAAAATCGGAAAAAATAAACATTCAGTTAGTAATTGGAGAAAACTTTTCGACGTTATAAACGAAAAATCATGATTTAACGGTTATTTCAATTGATTTGATGATTTTTTAAGCTACACTCCTTGACCCTATATGAATACAATGATTGCATTCGATTATCAATTTAAAATATTTACACTAGTAGATACCACAAAATCTTATGTTATATTTAATAAAAGTATAAATAAACTCTTCTTTGTTAGTGAATATATTGTTTTCATGGCATACGCATTCTACAAAACTAGTTTCAACGATCCAACTGTCAAATTTGTTTGTTTACACTTTGAGATCATATACGCCAAAAATCGGAAAAAATAAACATTCAGAGATTAAGAAATAGGACAAAACTTTTCGACGGTTATAAACGAAAAATCACGATTTAACGGTTATTTCAACTCTGATTTTGATGATTTTTCACAGCTACACTCCTTGACCCTATATGAATACAATGATTGCATTCGATCATCAATTTAAAATATTTACACTAGTGGATACCACAAAATCTTATGTTATATTTAATAAAAGTATAAATAAACTCTTATTTGTTAGTGAATATATTGTTTTCATGGCATACGCATTCTACAAAACTAGTTTCAACGATCCAACCGTCAAATTTGTTTGTTTACACTTTGAGATCGTATACGCCAAAAATCGGAAAAAATAAACATTCAGAGATTAAGAAATAGGATAAAACTTTTCGACGGTTACAAAAGAAAAATCACGATTTAACGGTTATTTCAACTCTGATTTTGATGATTTTTTACAGCTACACTCCTTGACCCTATATGAATACAATGAACCACTTCGATCGTCAATTTAAAATATTTACACTAGTGGATACCACAAAATCTTATGTTATATTTAACAAAAGTATAAATAAACTCTTAATTGTTAGTGAATATATTGTTTTGATGGCATACGCATTCGACGAAAACTAGTTTCAACGATCCAACCGTCAAACTTGTTTGTTTATATTTCGAGATCATATACGCCAAAAATCGGAAAAAATAAATATTCAGAGATCAAGTAATAGGACAAACCTTTTCGACGGTTATAAACGAAAAATCACGATTTAACGGTCATTTCAATTTCGATTTTGATGATTTTTTACAGCTACATTCCTTGACCCTATATGAATACAATGAACCAATTCGATCGTCAATTTAAAATATATATTTTCTAACAAAAACCCAATCCGAACTACAATAATATATTTTTCTAACAAAATAATATTTTTATTTTATTTATTTTCGTCTCGCAAAGTCATCCAAATATTTTTTAATTTTTTTTTATAAATTTTAGTAAAGACTTTGCGAGACGAAGATTATTATTTCGTCGCGCAAAGGCATCCAAAATTTTTTTAAAATAATTTTTTATTTATTTATTTTTGTAAATACTTTGCGAGACGAATAACTATTCGTCGCGCAAAACTCTGTGCACTGAATGCTAGAATTCGTCGCGCAAAGTTACTTTTCGCTACGATGATTTGTCGTCGCCCAAAGTTTTATCGCGCAAAGTGACTTTGTGCGACGATTTGTTTTTCGTTGCGCAAAATTGAGTCGTGAAGACTTTGAGCGACGATGATTAATATTTGTCGCGCAAAGTGACTTTGCGCGACGAATTTTGTTTGGTCGGCAAGGGGTTTTTTTTAGTAGTGTAATTCTCTGCCCACACTTTTTGTAACATAGGTTCTTGTTCAAGTGGATAAGATGTAGCATGATAAGGGGAATTACGTTGGACATTGAGATTAGGACTTTGGACGACATTGACATTTGGCGATTCCGCGTTGACATTTTGACGTTGCGCGTTGATATTTGGATTTGGAACATTGCGTGGGACGTATGGACGACCTAGGACGGGGACATTGGGTGGGATATAAGGAGGAGGATGTTGGATAGGTGCTTGTTCGAGTGGATAAGATGTAGCATGATAAGGGGAATTACGTTGGACATTGAGATTAGGACTTTGGACGACATTGACATTTGACGGTTGCGCGTTGACATTCTAGTGTTGCGCGTTGATATTTGGATTTGGAACATTGCGTGGGACGTAAGGACGACCTAGGGCAGGGACATTGGGTGGGATATAAGAGCAGCTCCAGCGCTGCATCCAAACCGAGCAAAAGGCCCCTCGAGCAAGCCCAAGGCTCCTCCAGCGCGGGACCTAAAGCCCGGGCAAGCCCAAGGGCAGGTTTCGCCTAGGCTTCAGCCCGAGGGCGGTGACATCAACGCTGACGTCATCGCGCTGTAATTCAAATTTTTTTTACCGTTGGTGGGTGAATTAAACGTGCCAACGGTAAAAAAATTTGACTTCCTTGCACTGACGTTAGCCCTGACAGACTCCAACGGTCATGTGACACATGTCGCAACCGGGACTCTCCGATCGGTTTTTTTTCCAGAAATTCTACGGTCCTCATTTTTTTGGCTAAAAAATCGAAAAAATTCTGAAATTTTAAAAAAAAAAAACCAAAAAATTATGTATTTTTTCCCTATAAATACCTAACCATTTTATTTACTTTCCACACCAAATCTTCATACAATTTCTTCTCCATCCAATATTTTTTACTCTCCACTCACATTATTCACTTTCCACACCAATTCTCCATACAAACTCTTCTCCTTCCAATTCTCCATACAAACTCTTCTCCTTCCAATATTTTTTACTCTCCACTCACATTTTTCACTTTCCACACCAATTCTCCATACAAACTCTTCTCCTTCCAATATTTTTTACTCTCCAGTTACATTTTTCTACTACTTTCCATTTGTATAAAAAAAACAAATGGCATCTTCTGTCAAAACCGGAGGCTCGTGGGCAACTCAGGAAGATATTGCGTTGTGTCAGTCTTGGGTGAACGTTAGTCATGACCCTATCATGGGCAATGAGATGAAGTTCCATCATATGTGGAGCAAAATTCATGGAGAATTTTGTCAAAGATCGGGTTCCATTCGGACCGAAATGGCCTTGTCTAGTAGATGGAAAATTCTGAATAAGGAGTTAGGGAAATGGAGAAATGTCTTGACAAAAGCAAGGGAGAACATTCGAAGCGGTCAAAATCTATCCGATGAGGTAAAATATTTATAATTGCCATTTTAATCAATTTAATGTAACTTTTTTTTATTGCATATTCTATTTCTTTTTCTTGCATAATCTTTTTTTTTCTTTTTGCATTTCCAATTTGTCTATATTTTCTTGCATAATCAATTTTATTCTTGCATTTCAAAATAGTTTATATTTTCTTGCATAATAACTTTTTTTTTTCTTGCACTTCCAATTATTTATTTTTAATAGATCATACAAGCACAAATGTGGTTCGGTGCCATGGGGCAAGGCAAAATTTTTTTTGTGCATTTCCAATGTTGGGAAGTTGTGAAGGATTGTTCGAGATTCAAAATTATTCCCACCGGTCCGCGGTTGTGTTGAATGAGACGCCGCTCCACGATTCGCCATCAACCGATTCGCCATTGGACTCCCCAATGGAAACGGAGTCACCACTCTGACGTTCGCGAGACCTATTGGGAGAAAGGCGGCAAAGGCCAAGAGAGGTGGTACTTCGAACAATGAATGTGTACAATTATTGGAGCAAATAGCTAAGAACACCTCACTAAGAATTGAGAGAGACTTGAAAAGAGATGAATTGGACATGGCACGAGAGGAAGCATTTGCAATTCAACAACAGCAGGCACAAGAAAAAGTCATGGAGGATAGAGAGATGAAAATCATGGCCATGGATACGAGCCATATGTCTCCTGAAACAAAGGCCTATTGGAAGCTAAGACGAAGGGATGTGATGAGAAGAAAACTTTTCCAAGACGACGGACCTAGCAATACGGATTGGTTAAATGATGAAAACCATTAGGTTGTATTGAAACACCTTTAATTTGTTGTATTGTTGTATTATCCTTTAATTTGTTGTATTGTTTCCTTTTTATTTAATAAAAAAAGCATTAAATAATATGACTATTTATTAAAAACATTTGAGCAACAAAGATTAATTAAAAACAAACCTTAATTTATTGCAAACAACACACAAAACAAACCATACACAAAAGCATAATAATAAAAACAAGCATAATTCCAAAAAACACCACACACAAAAGAAAGCATAATTAAAAACAAAGCATAATTCCAAACAAAGCACTAATCTTGACTTCATCCATTATGATTGCCTTTCATCTCCCACAAGTGCTTGATCAAGTCAACTTGACGTCTCTCGTGAACATATGAAGATTGCATTTCTTGATAACGATCAATCATGGGATTGTTGAATCGACCATCCCGAAGTAACGGTTCGGGCTCCATTGGTAGTCCATTTGGTCCCATCGGCCTTTCATATATTCTTGTCAACGCCGTGTTCATTGGATCGGGTTCAAACACCTCTGGAGCATCGTAGTCATACTCATCCTCCACAATCATGTTGTGGAGGATGATGCAAGTCATCATAATACTCCGCAGCACCTCCTCATCTAGCATCCGAGCAGCACCCCTAATAATTGCCCAACGCGCTTGTAAGATACCGAAACACCTCTCCACGTCTTTCTTGCAACCTTCTTGAAAGGAAGCAAAGCTTCTTTCCTTCTCGGATTGGGGATTCAGAATTGTTTTCACAAATGTCGTCCACCTAGGATAAATTCGGTCGGCAAGGTAGTACGCACCAGAGTATACGGTATTGTTGATTTGGTACGTGACCTGGGGGGAATGACCTCGCAATACCTCATCGAACACCGGGGATTAACCAAGGACATTGAGGTCATTCTAGATTGGGCAACCCCGAAGAAGGCATGCCAAACCCAAGTGTTAAATGAAGCTACAACCTCCAAAATTATACTTTTTTGGCCCTTCCGATTCCCGTACTCTCCTTGCCAAGAAGTAGGATAATTCTTCCACTGCCAGTGCATGCAATCGATGCTTCCAATCATTCATGGGAAACCTCTATCCTCGCCTTTTTTTAGAAGCCTTTGTAGGTCCCTCGACGTGGGTTTGCGAAGGTACTCCCTCGTGTACAAATTTTCCACTGCATCACAAAATCTCACCAAGCACTCTAGGATAGTAGATTTTCCCATCCTTGCAATCTCATCCACCTGCTCTCCAGATGCCTCATAAGCAAGCATCCGCAAAGCAGCTGTAAGTTTTTGCTCCGGGATAAGACCCAAAACTCCAACAGCATCATGCTTTTGAATGAAGTATGTGTTGTAATTACAAATATCATGCATGATTTTTTGGAACAAATGTGGCTGCATTCTATATCTCTCTCGAAACTTATATTCAGGATATAACGAATTTGGGATAAAGTAATCCTCCAAGAGATTCTTACCCCGAGACTCCCTACGTCTGTCCACATTCGAGGCACGACGACGGTGTTGCCTTGATTGATTAAGCATATACACCGCTGCTGCAAGCATTTGTTCCTCTTCTTCATCGGCGTCCCGATCTTCTTCAGCACGTCTATGCCGGATTTCTTCCCTTTGTTTCTGTTGCCTCTCCAACACTCTCCTCAAGTTTGACATTGAGAGTAGAAAGTGTTTTGTAAAATCTAAGAAATGAAGGAATAGATAAGAGATGGTGTGAGAGGTATGAGTTGATGGTGTAGTTTTATAGAGGGATTCAGAAGATAGAGATGACACGTGGCACAAATTTAGAGGGTGAAATCTTATCTGAAATATGAGATTATAATTTTTTAAACATATATGAAAATCTTATCTGACATGGGACACGTGGCAAAATTTTAGAGGGTGAAAATCTTATCTGAAATTTGAGATTATAATTTTTTTTTAAAATATCTGAAAATCTTATCTGACATGGGACACGTGACACAATTTTAGAGGGTGAAAATCTTATTTGAAATCTGAGATTATAATTTTTTTTAATGAATATCTGAAAATTTTATCTGAATAAGACACGTGGCAACCGAGATTCTCATCCGAAAATCTTTTCTGAAAAATAATGGACACGTGACAACCAAAAATCTTATCCGAAAATTTAATTACAAAAGATTATCAAAATTAATGGTTTAAAGTATAAAAAAATAGGAAATAAAGTACAATGAATAGTATTTGCCTTAGACTTGCCCTAGACTTAGCCCTCATGGGTGGAACCACAAATGGCAAGGCTATCACTATTCACGTGAATAGTGGCAGCCCTTGCCCTAGACTTAGCCCTTATGGGTGTAGATGCTCTAAGATGGAGGATGTTGGACAGGGACAAGTTGGCCATTATAATGATAATAGGGTGGGATGGTATTGGACGGGTTATTATAAAAAGGACCATAATATTGGACTTGGATAGGTAGGTCATTATAATCATAATCATGTGGAACGGTATAAGGGGACCGTTCGACATTCTCTCTAACTCAACCGCCCTGAAAAAATAAACAAGTATGGAATAATGAATAATCTAGGAAAAAAAAAATCCTCCATTGAGCCATAAGCAAATATCAAACTAAAAAATTTGAAAGAAATTTTGCCAGAGTAAACTATAGTTTCATCCTAACAGTTGTTTAATATGAAAATGTGTAGATTTGCCATATTATCCTTATTTAATTAATAATTTCAATTCTTAATATTTGCATTAACCAATGGTATTTTATGGTATTTTATGTTTTACCATTCTCTGCCTTTTGCTTTATATATATATATATATATATTATATATATAGATGCATGAGTACAAGAACCTAATCCCCAAAATTCTCCAATTCAAGGAGATTTGTAGCAAGAAAAAATCACAATTATTAACATATATATAATGAGAGTTAACCTCAAATAACAACTGTGAAATAAAATATACTTATATATATGAAAATTTACTTCAGAAATAATCACAATTATTAACTTATTATGCGCCAATACTTTCATATGTTATGATTATTTGTCATCCTTCCAAAATTACAATTATGCACATCACATTATTCATAATTTGACATAATAAAAAGAAATCACCAACAATAACCCACAAAAATAACAAACCACAAGGATATAATCAAACATAAATTACATGCTTAAGTACTATGTCCCTTAGAAAATTGCAGAATTAGGATTTGGAGACTTACTTGATTGATCGGTTGATCTTGATTCAATAAAACCACAAAGAAAACTAAAAAAAATAAATTTTCAAACTTCAGCCAAGTGTGTTGATGTTTTAGACTTTGTGGTAGAAAAGTGCAAAACAAGCTGACTTAAAAGAGAAAAGGGGTTGATGTGTTGATTTTATAGGCTTTTGAATGTTCCGTGTATCATCAGATTCAGACCCAAAAAAATAGCACTGATTCACGTCCCCGTCTTAACAATCAATTAACAGACGTCAGTTTTCTCTCATTAAATTAGATTAAGCCCGAGATTAGCTACGAAATAACAGCTCATATTTTGGTTTCCTACTTTGCCTTTTATTTATTTTTTTATAAATTTCTTACAATGATAAAATGGGAAACAAAGTCTACAATTGTACAAGATTTTACTCTACATTCATTAATTTTTGTAAATAAATTAGGAAATAAATCTCCTCTAATTAACACACGCCAATAAATACATTCATTAATTTTTTTTATTTTTTATATAAAGCCTGTATATCCTTTGGTGCAGCACAGCACATAAGCCAACAGAAGAAATCAGAAAACCTACAGCTAATATCAAAGAGCTCCAAAAAGAAAAACAACTATGGCGAGGAGGCTACGCGTGATGGGAATTCCAGAGGGGGCGGTGGCGGATGATACTGATACCAACAGTATGTCTCTATATATATGTACCCATGAGTGCACCACCCATCATGCTCGTTACGATATCCGCGCCATCAGATTGAGTGATTTATCATCCATACTCAAATCTAAACCCCAATCCCAATCCCAATCCAAGTTTACCAAATCAGAGTTGCTGCGAAAATTGGCTTTTATAGAGGGCAATGATGTTCCTTACTTGATGGGTTGTGGTTTGTTTGGCTCCCAAATTCTTCTTGCCGGTGGCCAAAAACCGCCGGGCCCGAGATGTCGACAGGGTGTCGTTACGGACCATATGGGAGCACACAAATTTATCTGTTTGAGACAGATGATGATGATGATGAGAAAAGAAAGGAGAAAGTTTACAATCACGGTAACCGTTTTGGATCTTTACCGCCCTTCACCCCTCCTCCTCACAGTCACATTCAAAGTGGGGGGATCATCAAGGGGAACTGCTGCTATGGTAAACTTCAACAAGTGAAAGCTGAACCATTGGTGGTTGAGGTTGGTGGGAAGCTCTTTGTTCTCTCTGGTGGTCAGCTAGCTTCATCTGAAAGTCCAATTTTTGAGGAGTTCAATCCGTGTGAAGGTAGTTGGACCACTCTGCCGGACCCTCCAGATACGTGGCGTTATATTAGTGAATTTCATTACTTCTCCTGTGCAATTGTGGGCACCAAGATCATGGTGTCCACCCCAATATCTCCGGTGTTCTGCTTTGACGTGGCTGGCCCGAATCCCCTCCAATGGTCGGTGTGCTCTGCTGTGCCTTTTCCCTTCAAAGGCATGGCTTTAGTGTTGGACTCCGAGCTGGATGATAATTGTAGTAAGATAATGTTTGGCTATGAAGACGTCCCCGGACATGGTGATGACATAGTAGCCTACATGATGTTCAACGATAATGAAAATTGTTGAGAAAATGGCTCAATTAAAAGATACAAAAGAAAATAAAGACCAGCGACCGGTCGCAAGTTATGAGCGACCGGTCGCCCAGTCGAAGTCTGAAGCAAAAATGAATCTGTGAAAAGCGACCGGTCGCCAGTATGGAGCGACCGGTCGCCCAGACGATGCTGAAGCAAAAATGAATCTGTGAAAAGCGACCGGTCGCCCCGACGTTGCTGTTTCAGTTTTCTACGCGTTTTCAAGTCTTCCTTTGTGTGCTACCACTTCCTATCGACTTGCAAGGATATTTCTGATCAAATCTGAGATATTATAAGGTGGCATAGCAGCTGGAAAGTTGGGAGAACTCTTTGGCAAATTGATAACTTGCTTCAATGAGTGAATACTCTCTTGGTTCAAGAGATATATGGCAGCTAGCATCCATTGTTCACTTACTTTGTGAGCTGCCAAGAACAGGTGTCTAAAGTTGGATATCTAAAGCATGAACGTGCAGAACTTAATGATACCTTATCTTGGAGTCCAAAGGCCTATATAAAAGGGAAGAGGAAGCAAGAGAACATCAAGTTGTTAAGTGCATAAGTTGGTGCAAAGTAGAGAGAGTTGAAAACAAGCTGAAACTTGTAAGTTCAGAAAATACCAAGGGGAGAGCAAGAGAGTTCTCTAAGTGTGTCAAGGTGTTGAGCAAGGGTGAGAGAAAAACAGATTGTGAGGGTAGTGTTCTAAGGGGGTTTCCTTCCTTGTAAACCAAAGTTGTAACCTATCTTCATTAGTGAAAGTTCTCAAGGAGATCACCAAAGAGGAAGTAGGCAATTTGCTGAACCTCTATAAACACTTGTGTCATTTCTATTTTGGTTAAATTTCTGTGTGTGTGTAAGACTCATCCATCATTGAGTTTGTCACAAAGTTCATCAACAACAAGGTCCTAAGGGGAAGTGAGTTAGTATTAATTCACAACAAAAATGGTTATTGTTCTTGGTTTCCCATCGCCCCTCTAAATCTTCTCACAGAGTTCAGTAAATTAGTATTAGTTGGTGGACCAGATGACACGTTTAGTTTTGTCCATCTAGGAGGTGGAAAAGTTTGCTTTGTTGGTTCCTGTTTCACCCCAACCTTGGATCCTCCTGTTTGTTTGGAGGAGGACATGAATCTTATTGTCGTGACATTCGAATTTTCCATTTCCGATAAGGATAGTAATTCAGCAAGAATCTTGACAGTCAAAACCTTGGGTTCTTGCATTTTTCCTTTGGATTTTGCTTCAGAAGAGGGTAGGCGATGCCAGGCCAAACTGCTCGGTTGCTTTGTGCGCTAATTAAGTAAGCTGCTCCTGCTCCTGCTCCTGCTCCTGCTGCTATGCAATGCAATGCAACTTCTTTCCTTTCCTTGATCCCTATATATATATATATATATATATATATATATATGTTGTGACTTATGATTTCTTGTTTTCACCCACAGTTGTTTTTCTTGAGGTAATTTCAATAAGGTTTTGCTTAACTTTTGACTTTGGAACAGGTGAATTCACAAAGTGATGAATAGCGTGCATTAAGGAGTCAGGCATCAACCGTACGTCAGCATTATTATGGTCTTCCAAATGCAATCAAATGTAATACAGTTTGGTCTTAAGTGCCGTGACTCACAAGTATTGATGATCGCTTGTGCAATATTAATTAATTTCCTTTTAGTCCTTGTTGGAATATAAATTTACTATTACTGTGGGAACTTTGATATCTATCACAAGCTCACCCTTCATTTTCTATGTGAGTTTTTCATTATTTTTGCAACTTTGATATATAACAAATTCCATTTCCTTTTCAGTTTTTTGTCTTTAATTTGTTTGAGACAGATGATGAGAAAAGAAAGGAGAAAGTTTATTCATGTATTCTCTTTGGCTACTATAATTTAATTATTTTCTCTTTGTCACACCCCAATTTATTTACTTATTTATAGAGAGTGTGAGGTATAGAAAAACTAAAATTAAAAATTTAAATAGCAAGAAATATGAGAATTAAACATAAAACTTTTATTTAAACCAAAGTAATTTACATTGTAATTTTACAAGCAAAATTTCAGGAAAGTACAGACTCTTAACAAAACATCCAAAACTATATGCAACTCGTTCTTCTTGTTTCCTCAGCAAAAACTAAACTTCAGATTCAAAGCCTGCAATATATTCAATAAGGGGTGAGCATTACATGCTCAGCAGGGGTCCTATGTCTTATGTGATTAACAAAAAAAAAAAACATCTTTACCCAGCACCACAAGGCAAATTCAAAAGCCTATAAAATCAACACATCAACCCCTTTTCTCTTTTAAGTCAGCTTGTTTTGCACTTTTCTAACACAAAGTCTAAAACATCAACACACTTGGCTGAAGTTTGGAAATTTATTTTTTTAGTTTTCTTTGTGGTTTTATTGAATCAAGATCAACCGATCAATCAAGTAAGTCTCCAAATCCTAATTCTGCAATTTTCTAAGGGACATGGTACTTAAGCATGTAATTTATGTATGATTATATTCTTGTGGTTTGTTATTTTTGTGGGTTATTGTTGGTGATTTCTTTTTATTATGTCAAATTATGAATAATGTGATGTGCATAACTGTAATTTTGGAAGGATGACAAATAATCATAACATATGAAAGTATTGGCGCATAATAAGTTAATAATTGTGATTATTTCTGAAGTAAATTTTCATATATATAAGTATATTTTATTATATTTTATTTCACAGTTGTTATTTGAGGTTAACTCTCATTATATATATGTTAATAATTGTGATTTTTTCTTGCTACAAATCTCCTTGAATTGGAGAATTTTGGGGATTAGGTTCTTGTACTCATGCATCTATATATATAATCTATACTAGCCTCTCCGCACGCGCTTCGCGCCTGCGAGAGGTTTATTTATTTAATTTTATATTTAATATTTAAATTTATTTTAGAATTAAAAAATATAATGGGTAGTTGTGTTCCATAAAAATAGGATCAATTATTTTTCTTTTAATTTTAATTTTTTATTTATGAAAAAGTATGAATTTACCATATTATCCTCATTTAATTAATAATTTCAATTCTTAATGTTTGCATTAACCAAGAGCATTTTATGGTATTTTGAATGTTTCACCATTCTCTGCATTTTGCTTTATATATAGATATCACATTTTTCCATATTAAAAGAAAAATAATTATCCTATTTTTATGGAACACAACTACCCATTATCTTTTTTAATTCTAAAATAAATTTAAAATTAAAAAAAAAAAACCGTGGAAGCACGTACGAAAAGGCTAGTGGTAATAATATAATTTTGGGTAGACTTACTTTACCAAGACCATCAAATAAAATCTGAGTGTGTTTTCAAGTTTTTAAACAACTGTTAGGATGAAACTATAGTTTACTATGGCAAAATTGCTTTCAAATTTTTTAGTTTGATATTTGCTTATGGCTCAGTGGAGGTTTTTATTTTCCCTAGATTATTCATTATTCCATACTTGTTTATTTTTTCAGGGCGGTTGAGTTAGAGAGAATGTCGAACGTCCCCCCTTATACCGTTCCACCTGATTATGATTATAATGACCTACCTATCCAAGTCCAATATTATGGTCCTTTTTATAATAACCCGTCCAGTACCGTCCCACCCTATTATCATTATAATGGCCAACTTGTCTCACCTTATTATCATTATAATGGCCAACTTGTCTCACCTTATTATCATTATAATGGCCAACTTGTCCCTGTCCAACATCCTCCTCCTTATATCCCACCCAATGTCCCTGTCCTCGGTCGTCCTTACGTCCCATGCAATGTTCCAAATCCAAATATCAACGCGCAACACCAGAATGTCAACGCGCAACTGCCAAATGTCAATGTCGTCCAAAGTCCTAATCTCAATGTCCAATGTAATTCCCCTTATCATGCTACATCTTATCCACTCGAATAAGCACCTATCCAACATCCTCCTCCTTATATCCCACCCAATGTCCCTGTCCTAGGTCGTCCTTACATCCCACACAATGTTCCAAATCCAAATATCAACGCGCAACGCCAGAATGTCAATGTCCTCCAAAGTCCTAATCTCATTGTCCAACATAATTCCCCTTATCATGCTACATCTTATCCACTCAAACAAGCACCTATGTTACAAAAGGTGTGGGCGGAGAATTATCTCACATTTGGCTACCAAAAGTTGTTCAGGTTAGTTTTGTTAATTTTATATCTAGTGATGATATAACATAACATTTTAATATTGAACTAATCATATAGTTCTATTGTTCCGAACAAAAAAAAAAAAATCATATACTTTTATTGTGTCTTTAATAGGGATCTCATCGATTGCATTGCACAGCTAGAGGAAGATGGTATCATGAATGGATTTCTAAACAATGATACTGTCTCAATTATCGACGGTCATGCCAAAATAACTAAAATTTCAAAGAAACCCTATCAAAATCTTCCAACCTTCAGAGAGGAATTGAAGCGTCTAGCATTCGACAAACTTGGGGACTATATGGCTGCAAACTCTCAACGTTTACAACTAGAGCTATCGAGCTTCTGTGAACTTCTAGAATACAAATTACCCAGGTAAGATTATTGCTAATGTTATCTTTACTATTATTTTCAGCATTATTAAGTGAAACTTAGACTCAAGGGCTTAAATAAAAGAAGAAAAAGAAACATTATAAATATCAAAAGTCATAGTATATAATCACAAAGTTGTATGTAGCATGGTGGATAAGGTGTTGGAGAGTAATGAGGGTGGTAGGGGTTCGAAACCCCTTATGTGTGTGCTGAAGTCTCTATTTCTCCCTATTTTTTCGCGAGTTGGCGGGTTGATCCAAAATTCACCCGTTTAATAAACGGGTTGATCCGAAAATTACCCAATTATTAATCGTGCGGGTTTGGATCGTGTTTTTTCCGTGCAGGTTTCGAGTCGTGTAGGAAATTGCCACCCCTAATAATGACCTACCTATCCAAGTCCAATATTATGGTCTTTTTTATAATAACCCATCCAATACCGTCCCACCCTATTATTATTATAATAACCCATCCAATACCGTCCCACCATATTATTATTATAATGGCCAACTTGTCCCTGTCCAACATCCTCCTCCTTATATCCCACCCAATGTCCCCGTCCTAGGTCGTCCTTACGTCCCATGCAATGTTCCAAATCCAAATATCAACGCGCAACGCCAGAATGTCAACGCGCAACCGCCAAATGTCAATGTTGTCCAAAGTCCTAATCTCAATGTCCAATAGGGGGCCCCCCCCCCCCCCCCCCCCCCCCGGCGGCGCCGACCCCGCCCCCCCGCGGCCCCCCGGGGGGAAAAAAAAAAAAACAAGGCGCCGCCCCCGGCCCCGCCCGCCGCGGGCCCGGGCCGGGCCGCGGCGGGGGGGGTGGTTTTTTTTTTTTTTTTTTTTTTTTTTTTTTTTTAAAAAAAAAATTTTTTTTTTTTTTTTTTTAAAAAAAAAAAAAAAAAAAAAAATTTTTTTTTAAAAAAAAAAAAAAAAAAAAAAAAAAAAAATTTTTAAAGAAGAGAAAAAGAGTGAAAAAAAAAAAAAAAAAAAAAATATTTTAAAAAAAAAAAAAAAAAAAAAAAAAAAAAAAAAAAAATAAAAAAATATGACGGTCGTAATTCCCCTTATCATGCTACATCTTATCCACTCGAACAAGCACCTATGTTACAAAAGGTGTGGTGCGGAGAATTATCTCACATTTGGCTACCAAAAGTTGTTCAGGTTAGTTTTGTTAATTTTTATATATAGTGATGATATAACATAACATTTTAATATTGAACTAATCATATACTTCTATTGTTCCGAACAAAAAAAAATCAGTTGATGTATCATCCACTGCTTCAATCTGCCAGTGAGAGGTGCTACTTCCGGTTGCATTCACCGATTCATATTCATTACAGACCTTATAAGAATGGATGGATAGCAAAGTTCCGAGACATGAGAAGAAATGTGAACATTGCTGGCATATTTGGTCATAAGGATAATATTGGCCAACTTCCTGAAGACAAGAGACCATTTACTACATTATATCATAATGGGAAGTATGAGCAAAATGCATATGGAGTGTTAATTTTTGGAAGAAATGCAGTGCTACATATTAATGATCGTCAGAGATATGGAAATGAATTGGTAAGCGAAGTGAAGTATAATTTATGTTGTGAAATTTTTTATTATTTATAAAATATGAATATCAAAAACTTATATTAACATTATTATAGTCGATAGAGACTGTGGATCGCTGGCTTAATGACTTGTTCCCGGAAGCAATGACGGAGTTGTTCAACTATATGATGGATATGCAAGTTGACATGAACTTTTTGTGTGAAGATTCAATTTCTCTTGATTGAGGTAAATATATCTCATATGTTTTTTTTCAAATAATTTACTTGTTCTATAAGAGGTTTTTTTTTCCCCACTAATTGTTTAACTTGTAGGAGGTGAGCATGCAAAGTAGATGATGTCCAATGTGGGCACCTAACATCATACATTGCTTTAACTTCCAATGAAAATCACTATTTGATTTTTCTTTTCTGCTTACAATGTATTCTCCTATAGACTTTCTATGAACTTCATAATTTAGGGGGTGTACTATGTATTCAATTGAGATTTTTATAGATGTTAAAGGAGTTATGTGTCTGGATGTTAACTGATTCCCTTAGATTCCATGTTGAATTTGATGTGGGTTTTAATAGAGTTTGTTAGACATCCATCATGAGACTTTTATAGAATTTTAGGTTTTTCATATGCTCCATTTAATATATAAAATCTCATAGTGATGACAAATTTTCCAAAATACCTAATTGGTTGGAATTCGGAATAAAATCTTGTTTGAGTAAAAAATTATGCATATATTGGTGAAGAAAAAAAGAATACATGTTTGAACATGGTTGTCTACTTTAGTCTGTACTAAACACTACTGTGATCCTTGATTTTCCATTAATCTTGATATCTTTCATACAAGTTTGAACATGATAAACAATACATACCAAAACCAAATATTTTTATATCCAAGGAAGATGGGAAATGTTACCAACATTTTGTCCATTTTCACAGGGCAACAGCTCAAACAAGTATATGATATTTCATAGTATGATCAATGATTTTGAACAATGTCTATTGAAAACTGAAAAGATGGGATTGAACTAAAGCAATGTATGATGTTAAGTTCCCATATTGGTCATCATCTACTTTGCATGCTCACCTCTTACAAGTTGAACGACTAGTGAAAAAAAAAACCTTATAGAACAAGTAAATTATTTGAAAAAAAAAACATATAAGATATATTTACCTCAATCAAGAGAAATTGAATCTTCACATAAAAAGTTCATGTCAACTTGCATATCTATCATATAGTTGAACAACTCCATCATTGCTTCCGAGAACAAGTCATTGAGGCAATGATCCAGTCTCTATCGACCATAATAATTTTAATATAAGTTTTTGATATTCATATTTTATAAATAATAAAAAATTCCACAACATAAATTATACTTCACTTCGCTTACCAATTCATATTTATACTCCTAAAGATTATTAACATGCAACACTGCATTCCTTCCAAAAATTTACACTCCATATGCATTTTGCTCAAAGTTCCGATTATGAAAGTCCAATTTTTGAGGAGTTCAACCCGTGTCTCATGTTCCATAAGTACATCCTGCATTGTTACCAATATTCAAGAAACATAATGTATGGAACATGAGACATACATAATGTATGGAACATCAGACAAACATAATGTATGAAACATGAGACATACATAATGTATGGAGCATCATGTTCCATACATTATGTTTCTTGAATATTGGTAACAATGCATGATGTACTTATGGAACATGAGACATAATGCTCCATAAGTATATTAACGTCTCATGTTCCTAAGTACATCATTGCATAACCCCAATAGTAACAAGCACTAGTGCACGAGCTTCTTAAATAAAAATATATTTTGGTTAAGAATCATAACCACATACCGCATACATTGCAGTTTTTATTTAACTACAATTGACTAAATTGTTTTATCATTGAATATTGGTATGAAATTTTAAAGTTAATTTTATAGTTAATTACTCTATGCATGCACATATGTATATAACTTATGGTAGATAAATAAAAAGGATCAGGGGGTAAAAGAAGAGATGGTGCTATTCACAAAAATGGAAGTTGTTATGTGGTTCCATTAGAAGTAATTCATTGTTTTCATTTTCTACCAAATTTTTGTCATAATTGTTCATTTGGTTGTGTGTGTGTGCACGTTGAGTGTATGCATTGGGAATTTGCGAGCACAATAATCAAACTTTTGGTTCATAACAATTTTATATCCACATATGATTAATGGAATCTCTATCTTGGAACAATTTAGTCATCTAGTTTTTAGTTATTCTTTTAATTTAAATGTTTCTTTTTCATAGAAAGTCTATAGGAGAATACATTGTAAGCAAAAAAGAAAAATCAAATAGTGATTTTCATCGAAGTCTAAAGCAATGTATGATGTTAGGTGCCCATATTGGTCATCATCTACTTTGCATGCTCACCTCTTACAAGTTGAACGATTAGTGAAAAAAAAAAACCTTATAGAACAAGTAAATTATTTGAAAAAAAAAACATATGAGATATATTTACCTCAATCAAGAGAAATTGAATCTTCACATAAAAAGTTCATGTCAACTTGCATATCCATCATATAGTTGAACAACTCCATCATTGCTTCCGAGAACAAGTCATTGAGGCAGTGATCCACGGTCTCTATCGACTATAATAATTTTAATATAAGTTTTTTATATTCATATTTTATAAATAATAAAAAATTCCACGACATAAATTATACTTTACTTCTCTTACCAATTCATATTTATAATCCTGAAGATTATTAACATGCAGGATTGCATTTCTTCCAAAAATTAACACTCCATATGCATTTTTCTCATAGTTCTGATTATGATATAATGTAGCAAAGGGTCTCTTGTCTTCAGGAAGCTGGCCAATATTTTCCTTATGACCAAATATGCCAGCAATGTTCACATTTCATAACCTGCTCATTCACGTGTACCCGTCTGAAATAATACTCTCAATCTTGTGGTTTATTCTCACCCTCAATACCAGTCTCAATCTTGGAATGATTGAGATAATCGAGGTGCTTCATCGCATCCAGAGGAAAATAAAATCTTTTGTTGCTTGAGTGAAGAAAAGGATAACAGTACATCCATTTCAAATGTATCCTTCATAGATAAAAAGGATAAGTTATTTCA
This sequence comes from Prunus fruticosa, assembly GCA_018703695.1. Classification (NCBI taxonomy): domain Eukaryota; kingdom Viridiplantae; phylum Streptophyta; class Magnoliopsida; order Rosales; family Rosaceae; genus Prunus; species Prunus fruticosa. Next base: position 24,464,413 of record CM031923.1, read on the forward strand.
TAAATAATAACAATGATAAGTTTATGGGAATAGTTTACTCACGTGCGTCCTTTCACTGAGTACGCAAAAGAAGTCCTTCAACTCCAATATGAACTCCAATATGAACTCATTACATCCGACACTAGGAGAATGTGATATCCTTGCTCTACCATCCAAGATCTCTATGCCATCGACACCACAATGGCAACCAAATATTTTTTGTGACTCTCATTTGGCAAAGATCATAACAATATCCCTTTCAAGAAAAAAGAAGATGATATCAACAACACTCCGAGAAGGAGTAGTTCCACTTGGTTATGGCCGACTCATGAGTAGTTCCTAACTATAAGTGAGTAGTTCCACCTGGTTATGGCCGACTTTACACTGGTTATTACTCACCTTATGGTCCTCTTCATGCTCAACTATCTACCTTGCTCCACCTCCTGCTCGTGCCCCATATGTTGCCCAGGCACTACCTCTTGATCCAACCCCCTCATGTCCCATCTTAGAGCACCTCTAGTGGGAGATTGTATAATGAATTGTATGTTAAATATACACCATTTGTGATCGATATCATCTACAATGAGGAGGTGTAAACGATTGTAAATTTGCATAACAACCATGAGATGCAAATTTAGATGCACATGTGCATCCTTTTTTACATCCCTTATGGGCTCAATGATGCACCTATGTTGCACGTAATTGTGTGGGGGGACAATTATCTAGTTAATTTATTAATATACTTTTATCTCTCTAGTAACATATAATACAACATTTTATATCAAACTAACTATATTTTCATTGTGATCTTAATAGGGATCTCATTGACTTTGTTGCACAGTTAGAGTGACATGGGATCAAATATGGATACCTTAACAATGACACTATATCCATCACGGACAATCATGTGAGAATATGTAAAATTCCGAAACAAGATCAATCCAAGGTTCCAAGCTTCAGAGGGTAGCTCTGTAATTTAGCATGCGAAAAACTTGAAGATCACATGAGTCGAGCGTTTCAAGATTTATAGTTGGAGCTATAATGCCCCACATAGATCATTAACTCAATGACCTCTTCTTGAAAACGATGGCGGAGTTGTTCAATTTTTTGATGGATAAGAGAGTTGACACAAACTTCATGCATGAAGTTCAAATTTCTTTTGGTTGAGGTAAAAAAAAAAAATAATGAACATTTTACAATGACAATTAATCACATTCAAATCCCTCTCGAACTGTTGTTGAAATAATCTTCTTTTTTCTTGAAAGGGATATTGTTATGATCTTTGCCAAATGAGAGACACAAAAAATATTTGGTTGCCATTGTGGTGTTGATGACATAGAGATCTTGGATGGTAGAGCAAGGATATCACATTCTCCTAGTGTCGAGCTTATTGACAGGGTTGTAATTCCACTATGCCAAAAAAGGGCTTTAGCAACGGATAAAATCCGTTGCCTATTACACATAAATACCGTGGTATTCAAGCTTGTTGCCTATTACTATGTAATAGTCAACGGATATTCTCTGTCGCTATTTGTTACTTTCTACATCGGATATTTGATAAACTCCGATGCGTAAATGATTTCCGGGTGCCAAAAAATGTTGACTTCTGACGCCTAAACCCGAAAACAGCATCAGTAGTTTCAAAAGGGATGAGGCTAAAGATGTCTAACAACATCAGTGACATCTACCATACTGATGCTACTTCTCGTTTTAGGTATCAGTGATAATAGATGTCTGGTTGTTGTTGTTATCTTTCAACTTCAGTTATTTCTGAAAAACTGAAGTTGTTATAAACAATATGCATCACTTATGTAAGGAATGGGTAGGTATTTTGCTTGTTTCGCATCACACTTGACTTAGTTACTGTGTTAGTGTCTAAGAAAGGCCTCATTTCCAAATCAAGTTGTGTTGCCATTGCTCATAAAAACAAAAACATATATAAACAGTAATTTAAATATATACATAATTGTCTGTATGTATATAAGCAAAATACTTCAATGATCCATACTTGTCCCATCCAAATCACAATTTTATCAGACCTACACCACAAATTATTCATACTTGTCTATGCATAAGCAAAATACTAGCTAGAAAGACATGTAAAATGAAGGAATGTTTAGCTTAATCAAAAAGCCATTCTAGGACATGAGTTGCCAATTCTTCTCGCACCTCATCCAATTCCATTTGGGTGTATGTGTCCCTCCTTCTTGCTCTATACTGGAAAAAAAAACACATAGAATGTAAACACAATATGAACATAAGCTTCAAAAGTGCAAGGTACTAATTAAATTTGCACAAGGTACTAAACTAGCAATTAAATGATCATGTGATGGGGTAGAGAGTTACACAAGGACATCTAGCATTTTTTCTCAATTGACACAGACCTAACTACCAAAAAAACAGAAGTTGTAAATTTCCATAAGTACCTTATTTCGAAATTCAAGGGAGGAATCTTTACAAATTTCCTTCATGTATCTCATCACAAAATACCCACATGACTTGCCATCACTTTGTTTAGGAGCACCCTACAGTTTTACACAACAATTCAGCATTTAGTTAGTTAAGTTCCTTAAAATTAATATGACCATGTTTGTGAAATACAAGCATACCAAAAGCATAATCCAAGCCGGTAATTTACGAGGTCGTCTCCCAATTTGCGCATTGAAAGCTTTGATCCCACTTTAACAAATAAATAACACTTGTTATAGACCGTAAGCCAAATGCAAAAAATTTACAGATTAAGGAAATAACTAAGAGAGACGGACTTACTCATTTACAACAATTTTCCATGCATCATGAGGGTGACGAGCCCCAAGAGGATCCATGACATACACATTATCTTTGTCCTCATAAATTATTGTTAGGATCCAATGTCCCCTAATGTTAATTCAAAATATATTAGCGAACGCGATAACTTGTTCTTGAAAGATGTATAGAATCTTTTTCACACCAAATATGTCCTCATCAATATTTGTGGAGATAGTCTGACCTTTGGACATCACTTGATGTGCGTATGCATATAAAACCTTGCAAGACTTTGGCATTGTTGGTGATATAGACTTGAATAAAGTTTTGCTAATTTTTCCTTTGTAGTTTCCCTCTTCTTCTACAATTATTGCATAAAATAGAAGGTTATATATATATATATATATATATACAATTACATACATATTACTTAGAATAAAACATAACAAGCTTAAAAGAAAAGAAGTTTACCACTTTATCATCAAAGACAATAAGATCTTGAGGCCAAGCTACTTGCGACCCAATGGCATCCCCAACTGTTTCTAACACTCCTTTCACAGGGATTGGTAGTGGAGAATCTCCCTTTAGTGCACAATTCACAGCTACTCTTATGTTCCCTTCTCCCAAAGGAACATTATGAATGAGCTAGTTGGGCACATTAATCTCAACTATTGTGCCACTTGCCACAATGTTTGCCTTTACGCCAAAAGCCATTTTGCATTCTTTCCCCTAATATGCATATAAAAGGCAAGTCACAAATATAATATAAGCTGAACATATCAATTTCAGCAACCATTTATATCAATTAAGTAGAAGATTGAGTCAAAGAAAGAGATCGTAGAGGCCTAGGAAAAATCAAGAGGCCTATGAAGCTTCATAGTTAATATTCACGAGCTTGGCTTACACATTAATTAAGACATTGTGGGTGGTCTATTATGACAAGTGTACTTACAGCAATTAGAAGATCAGCAGTTGCGAAAATAGATTTGATCCCTCTTTGACAACCCTGCAAATTAAGGCTAATACAAATTAACATAAATGTAAAGTAAAGAGGTTAAGTAGCACCATAATCTTGCTGTGGTTCTTTTTTTGTGTTTGATCACTTATCATCAATATGTTTTTTGATGAAGTAGAAGAACTTCAATTAGAAACTGAGGTGTTCTTAAGGTGACATCATTAAAACTCTGCCTCAAGAAATCCCCACGGAAAAAGAAAAGGGAACCACACAACTCAACCAACTAACAATACTCTACTCGTTTGCCCTATCTGCTATTTGTGGCCTTAGTTTGATCGTTTATCATCAATTTAATTAGAGGACCAAGTAATGGGTTTGCTTAAATAATTAAAAGAAATAGTAATGGGCAGCCTAACAAACTTTCAAGGGTCTCTTGGAATATTAGTTTGAGAGTAAAAGAAGCAAAGTAGGGCAGTGTCAACTTGGACTAGAAAACTGTACAATATTATTTACAAAGTAAACACAGAAATTGAAACTTAGTCAAAATAAAAATAAAAAGCTAATCTAATAATAGAAGTTACAGCCACCTTCAGGTGTATTGAACATGTAAGGAATGTTTAAAAACCCACCTTAAATTTGCAACTTCCAACAAACTACCCAAACTGATAAATGTTCTTAGATAAAAGAAAAATTCAAAACCTAAACTGACAATTATACTTAGAAAATAGCAAAACCACTTGTCAAACTAATTACATAACAAACTAAACACATGGACTCTGAAACTGAAGGTGGCAATTTGAGATGTCAATTCAGTTCCATTGCATAGTCAATGAGCTTTGCAATGGTTCACCTGTCTTTCTCATATGAGAGTTGCAGGAATTTTGTTTGATGAATTACATAAATGGTCAGTACCAAGCCAAGCTCTACGTATTTTACTAACCCAATTATGTTTATAGCTTAGACTGAAAGCAAACACCTATCAAAAACTAAAATTCCGAAAACTCAATTCTATATGAAAATACCAAAGCCACATAATCAAATTATCAAATAAACCAAGCCACCGAATCAGATTAAACCATCACGCAGGTTCCAAGATGAGAATCACAAATTCAGCAACATAACACAACAAAAAAGCTATAAAAATTCATCTAGTGTTGATTACTAAAAGAAGGAATATTTTCCCAATATTAAGAGAAAGAATGAATAACCTTAAATTTTAGTTGTGAAGAGAGAAGAAAAGCTTACCAGAAGAGAAGGTGTGGGGTGTGGTTAAAACCCTAACTTCTGGAGGAAAAGGAAATGCTTCGAACTGATAGACGAAATCACACAATCGTTGACTTCAACTTCCGTCTGAGTGTTGGGCTTGAGAAATTGTGTGAGCTGGCTTGAGAATCGTCGAATGCTTGTTGGTTTCTCACTGTGAATCGTGAAGGTTTTAGCAAGAATGGGGCAGTGATGGCGGAAAGGGAAGAAAGAGAGAGTTTTAGAGGGACTGAAGGAGAGTTTTGTTAGGAGATGAATTTTTAGGGTATAGTTTCGAGGGGAGTGAAAAAATTGAGAGGGAGTTAGAAGAATTGGGGGCGAGAGTTTGAGAGGGAGCTGAAGTTTCAGAGAGAGAGTTTGCGAGGGAGAGTAAAAATTTTGGGTTAGGGCGTTGACTCAAACTTTAGGCATCGACTCAGACTTTAGGCATCAGAGGTATATCACCAAAAAAAGACCCCCTTAAAAATAAAATAAAAACTTATCACTTTAGGCATCTGTATTTATGTAGATGATGCTAAAAGGAAAGAAAGGCATCGTCATATATAAACGAAAGCGCGCACTGATGTCTTTATATCTTTTTAGTATCGTTATTTTCCAAATTGATGCCTAATCTACTAATAGCATCGATTTCCCTCCTTACCGATGCCTATCTAGTGTTGCTAAAAGCGAAATTTGGCATAGTGTTCTTTATTAGGTTTATATACTCAAAACAAATACCTTGATCCGACATTGTGACAATTACTGCACTGGAACTTTGATTTCTTGTACTGGAAGGAAACTGGAATTCTGTAGCAAGCTCCTTGACTGGTTCACCGGTTTAGGCAGATTTGCAGTAGGGTATTTTCTCTATGCTATACGGCTCCTGAATCTCTTCTTGATGGGGTAGAATGATATGAGAATGTCATATTGCCATTAGCATAGGGACCTCCCTTTTATAGGTATAGTTTAAGAATCCTCCTCATCACGGATTACTTAAACTCCTTTAACCAAAAGGATTAGGTATCTCAATCCATTTAGAGTTAGGAAACCTTAAGCACTTGTATTTATCCAAAACAGTCATATATCAAGCCTTAAAATTAATCGATCCATGTAATCCTAATTGACATTGAACTAGTTATCCTTAAGTGATTAGAAGACCATCTTAGAGTTTGTATTAGAATGCAAATCTTACATTCTCCCACTTGGTCAAATAATCACTAAAGAACAATGTCAATTACTATAAGGCCTAGTGGAATACAGTTCGATTTTGTTTCCTCATCAAGCCACTTGTCAACAATGAAATGATAATGAGTTATCAAGACTGACCAAAGAAACTTCTATGAAGTCTTTACAACTATAGTTATCAAATCCAATGTCACATAGGGCTGCCATCAAGATTGAAATCATAGAACAATCATAGCTAACCAAATTGACATAACTGCTATGATCATTCTTTTAGTCCAACTTATAGGATTGTTCAAGATCATTTCTTTTACTCCAGGTAAAAGACATCACTATTATGAATGCAATACTTTAACAGTTAACCTTAAGCTAGCAATAAATCATTCATTGTTAATTGCATTCAAATAAAAAAACAGTTAATGCAGAACAAATTAACCAAAATAAACAAAACAACATCAAAATCAATACTTTCAACTCTTTAAATGCGTTTTTGGAAGGCTAAACGGCCTTAGATGGCCAAAAAACACCATATTTCACGGCAAAGCCATATGTTTGATTCGCGACGTCATTCCCTTTTCGAAAAGGTATCATGCACCCCAATCGAAGCTCGGACGACAAATCTGCAAATTCCCGCTACGTCCCTTGAAAACTAACAAGCTCCCACTGTTTTTAAGCATCAAAACCGGATAATACCCCCATACTAGTTACATGCCTCTTGAAAACATTATTTGGTAGCCCTTTATTGCATGGATCTGCTAGATTAGACTATGTATTAATATGATCCATAGCAATGCTTCCTTCACTGATCTTCTCTTTCACTGATAAGAACTTTAGCAATAAAGGCTTCCCTCCAATTGACCTTTTGTTCCCTTTTGCAAACAATACAGCCGAGTTATTATCATTCCAAATCTGTATAGGCTTCTCAATTGTTCCCAAAACTTTCAGGCTAGTTAGAAAATTCTTCAGCCAAATTGCTTGACATGTTGCTTCATAACAAGCTATGAACTCTGCCTGCATAGTTGAGGTGGTCACAATAGATTGCTTAACACTTTTCCAAGAAACTGTAGCTCCTCCAAATAGAAAAACAAAACTTGAAGTAGACTTTAAGTCATCTACACACCCTGCAAAATCAGCATCTGCATAACCAACCAATTCTAAGCTCTCATTCCATTTGTAAACTAACTTAAAATCCTTTGTCCTCTGCAGGTATCTCATGATTTTCTTCCCTGCAACCCAATGAGCCTGTCCTGAATTTGATTGAAACCTCCCTAGCACACTTAAAGGAAAAGCTAGATCAGGCCTTGTGCAGACTTGAGCATACATAAGGCTGCCAACCAATGAAGCATAAGGCTTATCTGCCATCTCCGACTTCTCTTGATCTGTTTTTGGTGCCTGTTCACGACTGAACTTATCTCCTTTGTTAATAGGCACATCACCCCCTGCACAGTCCATCATATTGAACCTTTTGAGTATTTTCTCAATGTACCCCTTTTGTGAAAGTCCTAATAAGCCTCTTTTCCTATCTCGGCTAATTTCTATTCCAAGAACATAAGATGCCTCTCCCAAATTAGTCATTTCAAAATGCTTAGATAGGAAGACCTTGACATCATTTAACAATGTGAGATTAGTGCTTGCTAGGAGAATGTCATCCACATAGAGTACGAGTAAAGCATAGTGCCTCCCACTGATCTTGACATATATGCATGAATCTACGACATTTTCTGTGAAACCATATGTCTTAATAACTTCATCAAATCTCATGTACCACTGTCTAGAAGCTTGTTTTAAGCCATATAACGATTTGTTCAATTTGCAGACCATGTTTTCCTGTCCCCTTTGAACAAAACCCTCAGGCTGCTGCATGTAAATTTCTTCCTTCACATATCCATTTAGGAATGCAGTTTTGACATCCATCTGGTGAAGGTGCAGGTCAAAATGTGCAACCAACGCCATGATTACTCTGAATGAGTCTTTAGTGGATACTAGTGAGAAAGTTTCTGTATAATCAATGCCTTCTTGTTGTGTGTATCCCTTTGAAAACAGCCTAGCTTTGTACCTGTCTATTGCCCCTTTTGAGTCCCTTTTAGTCTTATAAACCCACTTGCAGCCTATAGGTTTACTTCCTTGAGGTAAAACTTTTAATTCCCAAACACCATTCTTTCTCATTGACTCTAACTCAGATTTCATTGCAGCCAACCACTTTTCATTGTCTTCACTCATTATGGCTTGCTTGAAATTCTCAGGATCATCCTTTCCAAGTATGTCATGCTCAGATTCTTGCATATATACATAGCAATCCGGCAAAGCATAGTGCCTCCCAATGCAGACCTTCTCGATGGAGTTGTAGCTTGTAGCATTCACTGTAATTTCAAGAAAACATAAATACAAATCCCCAATGTTGTTTGTTTACGGCTGAAATTACATAAAAAATTTCTAAATGTTGTGTAGTAATCCACTATGCAAAAGGTAAACTTAACTGTGACATACATTTTTGTATAAATTTGTATTTTTAATTTTTTAAATATGCTCATTGTGCAGGTATACTGGTGTCCTGGCTTGCTTAGGGACATTCATTCTTTTGGGTACATCTTACAATCTGTTTGTGCAAGGGTTTTCTCAAGACTTTTTAACCGTGGGAATAACCTTCTTTGTCATTATCTGACCCAATTATCTCGGTTGGATGCAAACACCTCTGGGCATCGGGTCATTATTTGAGTGTGAATATCTTTGACATTAAGATGTATTGTTTCTCTGATTGACGATACTGCTAGTAGCGGATATGACTGTTATGTCAAGAATACTTTGGCCCTTGTTTATATTCTTCTAGCAGTTTGTAAATCTGTCTTTCACTCTGAGTGACGATTTTGTTTTTTGGTCTGTAACTCCGAGTAGCTATTACTGGTGCAATACAGATTTGGGACCCTTTGAACTGGCTCTGTTGATTGAAAAACAGCCACAGCCTTAGTTGATCCATTGCTTTCAATGTCATCATGACCAAATTTCATGCTATGCATGGCATGAGGATGCTAGGAAGAATGAATGAAATGGAATTGTCTGGTAGAATTGTATGATAGGGAAAGTGGAGACCCTCCCACTTGTTGGGGCTACTGGGTTGAAATCTCTGTAATCGATCTCCTTGAATATGATAGTTGTGCATTCATAGAAAATTCTTTGAATTACTCATTGTACGTAACATTTCTTCAGCAAATTAGCCAAAACAAATGATGAATGATTATCATTGATAATTACCAATTGGAAATTTGGATACAGTTGAATAAACTTATATCTCAATCCCCAATATGATAGACAAAGCAATAGCTTATACTCCTTGAAGCCCTCTTGGACAGGAGGAGGTAGTATTTGATAGGGAACTATTTTAGATATAACCTGTTGTGAATTAATGACTAACTCACTGCCCTTAAAGATCTTGTTGTTGATGGACTTTAGACAAAGAACTCAATGATGGATGAGTCTTATACACACACACAAGTTTAACCAAGCACAAATGACACAAGTGTTTATAGAGGTTCAGCAAATTGCCTACATCCTCTTTGGTGATCACCTTGAGAAATTTCACTAATGAAGATAGGTTACAACTTTGGTTTACAAAAGGAAACCCCCTTAGAACACTACCCTCACAATCTGTTTCTCTCACACCCTTGCTCAACACCTTGATACACTTAGAGAACTCTCTTGGTCTCCCCTTGGTTTTACTGAACTGAAAACAAAACTCCAGCTCTTTCAACTAGAAACTCACTTGTTTTCAGCTTCTACCACTTACATATATTCAACTTGTTTTCTCCCTTGTGTGTTATCTTACTTCACCCCATTTCCTACACAAGCCAATGGACAAGAGATAAGGCACCATCTTTGTCCTCCACGTTCCTCCTGTAATCACCACTAATGTCAGATCAAGTAGGTAAATAGCATCCAACTCAGCCACCTCCATTAAACCAGAAAATGGAGAGAGGAATATCCAAAATAAGATAACCAATTAGCTATGAGTGCTCTCCCAACTATCCAGCAGGTAGTCAACGTCCATTTAACACAGAAAGTGACCCACTAAGCCTCTGAAATCTTGTGGAAAGCGATAGCCATTGAAAACACAGTTGAAAACACGTAAGAAAACGTCACAGGCACGACTGGGACGACCGGTCGCCAGAATATTTCCCTCCAGACTTCGAAACTGCTTCTAAACGACTGGTCGCAAATGTCCAGCGACCGGTCGCTCGTGCTTCCTGCGACCGGTCGCAAAGAGCTAGCGACCGGTCGCTCGTGCATTTGCTCCAGACTTTGAATCTGCCCAGAAACGACCGGTCGCACATTTCCTGACGACCGGTCGCTCATTTCCTGACGACCGGTCGCTTCTAGGCAGTTTCAAATTCTCCCTTTGAGCGCCAAAACCTTTGTATCCTTTAGGTGAGCCATTTTTTCCAACATAACCAGCAATAAGTATGGCCAATCTTTGCTTTTCAGTTCTAAGCAGTCTAAATTTTTCTTAATTGAAGCATAGAAACAATTACAAACCCCAATTGTTATGACATAGCATTTGGAAATGCCCAACAAAAATCACCTATTAACGTTCTATTATGATGCACTTGTTTCTAACAATTGATATAGGATTCCCATTGCACTCCTTTTTTGGCCTCCCAGGTGAAGATCTTCACAGCCACAGCGAACCACTCGTGTGGCTTAGAAAGCAAATAGTACATTGATCCGAGGCAAGAAATGTATAACCTTACCAAGTATTCATCACTTTGTGAATCACCTGTTTCAAAGTCAAACGTTAAGCAAACTTTATTGAAATTACCTCAAGTAAAACAACTATGGGTAAAAACAAGAAATCATAAGTCACAACATAGAATAATCCAAGGAGACTAGAAGTGCACACTCCAATCACAACACATAAGGATTAATGTAAATTTGACAAATCAGAGAGCCATATGGAGAACAAGTTTCAAACCAACCTGGTCACAATCAAGGTCATACAATTATGAGCTCAAGTGTGTGTCTGTGTACTAGTCTAGTAGTACTTAGCAACAAAATTAATATATATTAATAAATAGAAACGAGTCAGACAGACAGATTACTGAAATATGTATATATATAGGGATCAAGGAAAGGAAAGAAGTTGCATTGCATAGCAGCAGGAGAAGCTTACTTAATCAGCGCACAAAGCAATCGAGCAGTTTGGCCTCGAAGATGCTACCAGTGTCTGAAGCAAAATCGAAAGGAAAGATGCACGAACCCAAAGTTTTGACTGAGAAGAATCTTGTAGAATTACCATCCTTCTCGGAAATGGAAAATTCGAATGTCACGACAATAAGATCCACTTCCTCCTCCCCAAGAATAGGATGATCATCATCACCTTCCAAGCCTGCGATGGAACAGGCAATAACAAAGCAGACTTTTCCACCTCCTAGATGGACAAAACTAAACGTGTCATCTGTTCCAAAAACTAATTCACTGAACTCTGTCAGCAGATGTAGAGGGGTGATGCGATGACAATAACAATAACCATTTTCATCATCGTTGAACATGGTGTAGGCTACTACATCATAGCCATGTCCAGGGATGCGTTCATAGCCAAACACTATCTTATTACGATTATCATCCTCCTCCAAGTCCAACACTAAAGCCCTGCCTTCGAAGGGAAAAGGCTCAGCACAGCACACAGACCATTGGCAGGGATTCGGGGCATCGACGTCAAAGCAGAACACCGGAGATATTGGGGTGGAGACCATGATCTTGGTGCCCACTATTGCATAAGAGAAGTAACGACATTCACCAGTATACGGCCACACATATGGAGGGTCCGCCAGAGTGGTCCAAGTCCCCTTATTCGAGTTAAACTCCTCAAAAGCTGGACTAAGGAAATTTACCGGACCACCAGAGAGAACAAACAGCTTCCCAGCAACCTCAACCACCAATGGTTGAGGTTTCCCTTGATGAAGTTCACCATAGCAGCAGTCCCCCTTGATGATCCCCCCACTGTGACTGTGACTGTGACTGTGAGGAGGAGGAAAAGATCCAAAACGGTTACCGTGATTGTAAACTTTGGCCTTTGTTTTCTCATCGTCATCTGTCTCAAACAAATAAATTTGTGTGCCCGCATCTAGTTCGAATAGAAACGTCGTGTCCTGCTCCGGGTCCTTCGGTTTACGGCCGCCGGCAAGAAGAATTTGGGAGCCGAACAAACAGCAACCCATCTCGTAGGGAACATCCTTGCCCTCCACAGAAGCCAGTTTTCGCAGCAACTCTAATTTGTCAATCTTTGATTGGGATTTGGATTTGAGCATGGATGATAAATCGCTCAATCCGATGGCGGAGATATCGTAACGAGCATGACCACTCATGCTATTGCACTTGTAGGTACATATATATAGAGACCTAATGTTGGTATCAGTATCATCCGCCACCGCCCCTTCCGGAATTCCCATCACGCGTAGCCTCCTCGCCATTGTTGTTTTTCTATTTGGAGCTCTCTGATATTAGCTCTAGGTTTTCTGATTTCTTATGTTAGCTTATGTGCTGTGCTGCACCAAAGGATTTACACACGCTTTATATAAATAAAAAAAATTAATGAATGCATGTATTGGCGTGTGTTAATTAGAGGAGATTTATTTCCTAATTTGTGTAGTAGACTAAAATCTTGTACAATTGTAGACTTTGTTTCCTATTTTATTTTTGTTTCCTTTTCTACATATGCGTTAACCCTACTTTTTTACTCTCTTTTTAATTTTTTTTATTGGACCCCATTACATATACTTGTCGTTTATAACTGTCCTCATATTTAACAACAAAAAACATATAATTGCCCTAATTAATAGAGGAAAACTTAATAAAAAACAGGAAATAAACCAAATCCTAATTGGAATATATTAAAAAAAAAAAAAACTAAAGCTTAGCGTTATTGGCTAACAAGCCGACTGTCTTGGAAGAGAGTGCATGTAAGTACATGCAATATCCGGATTTTCCAATGAAAAGTAGTTGCCTTATTTCTTTCTCTGCAAGTAGAAACACTTTTCCTCCCAATCAAAATGTGATTTCCTTATTTCAATGAGAAATACTAAATAAATATCAGATGAGAGCAAGTCTATATAGAAACTCTCAAATCCCGGTAGTATTTCTATTCTCTAATTTGCCAAAGACCAGAAAATTTAGACCAGCTAATGTAGCAGACACAGTCAAATTATTCAAGAGTCAAACAGCCTATAGTTTAATTTTTAACACAGACATTTTTATAGAAATTGTTTTATGAAGTGACAGCAATATTATATCCTATTCAAACTCTAGACCAACATCTGGAACTTTCCTTGCATCAAATACAAACAAGCAACGGAAGAGTGCCCTAGGGAGAAATGGAAATCGAAATCGAAAAAGAAAAGAGTTAACGGCTCCTTTGCGGGATCCCCTGCATTTCAGAAGCAATTATTAGACTGTTTTATTCTAAGAACAAAAACAAAACTTAATGTACAATATAATAATGTGTTGTTATGGACAGGGATACAACTTTGCAATTTTCTAATTTAACCATCCGTCTGATTAGCATATCGAAATACTTTCCTTTCTTGGCAGGGTCAATATGGAAGTAACTAAACAGTAGGCTTCAGTTTCCTCTGTCAGTGCCAACCATGACTAAGAAGGTAGAGAAGATATACGGGTATATATATACACAAGAACATCAGAGAACCTATTTATTGTTCTTATTCTTCTCTGGTAAATTAGCTGTGACTTGAGATAAAAAAAGAAGAAGAAGGGAATACTTGTAAGTTCTTTTTAATTTCAGTGTTCCAAAAAGGAGAATGTTGTGTGATTATTTCATCATGGAAAACTTGATGTGGAATATTATGGGTTTGCTTGTCTCTGACAGGGGCAGCGTCAGGGAACACGGTTAGCATTTGGATATAGAAATTTTAGAGAATTATATGTTGGATATAGAAATTTCTAAATGTTGTGTAGGAATCCACTATTCCAAAGGTAAAACTTAACTGTGAAATACATTTTTTGTATAAATTCGTATTTTTAATTTTTTAAATATGCTCATTGTGCAGGTATACTGGTGTCCTGGCTTGCTTAGGGACATTCATTCTTTTGGGTACATCTTACAATCTGTTTGTGCAGGGGTTTTCTCAAGACTTTTTAACCGTGGGAATTATCTGCTTCGTCATTATCTAACCCAATCATCTTGGTTGGATGCGAACACCTCTGGGCATCGGGTCATTATTTGAGTGTGAATATCTTTGACATTAAGATGCATTGTATCTCTGATTGACGATACTGCTAGTAGTGGATATGACTGTTATGTCAAGAATACTTTGGCCCTTGTTTATATTCTTCTTGCAGTCTGTAAATCTGTTTTTAACTCCGAGTGACGATTTTGTTTTTTGGTCTGTAACTCCGAGTAGCTATTACTGGTGCAATACAGATTTGGGACACTTTGAACTGGCTCTGTTGATTGAAAAACAGTCACAGCCTTAGTTGATCCATTGCTTTCAGTGTCATCATGACCAAATTTCATGCTATGCATGGCATGAGGATGCTAGGAAAAATGAATGAAATGGAATTGTATGATAGGGAAAGTGCAGACCCTCCCACTTGTCGGGGCTACTGGGTTGAAATCTCTGTAATCGATCGCCTTGAATATGATAGTCGTGCATTCATAGAAAATTCTTTGAATTACTCATTGTACGTAACATTTCTTCAGCAAATTAGCCAAAACAAATGATCAATGATTATCATTGATAATTACCAATTGGAAATTTGGATACAGTTGAATAAACTTATATCTCAATCCCCAATATGATAGACAAAGCAATAGCTTATACTCCTTGAAGCCCCCTTGGACAGGAGGAGGTAGTATTTGATAGGGAACTATTTTAGTTATAACCAGCAATAAGTATGACCAATCTTTGCTTTTCAGTTCCAAGCAGTCTAAATTTTTCTTAATTGAAGCAGAGAAACAATTACAAACCCCAATTGTTATGACATAGCATTTGGAAATGCCCAACAAAAATCACCTATTAACGTTCTACTATGATGCACTTGTTTCTAACAATTGATATAGGATTCCCATTGCACTCCTTTTTTGGCCTCCCAGGTGAAGATCTTCACAGCCACAGCGAACCACTCGTGTGGCTTAGAAAGCAAATAGTACATTGATCCGAGGCAAGAAATGTATAACCTTACCAAGTAACAGTAGCCTCTTCTCAATCTGACTTCTCTATTTCTCGAAATCTCTTATCCCATTCTTGGGCCTCATAGTCTTGCTCAACCGGATCCCTGTCCGTACTATAGACAATTCTATCCTGCCCGATGAATGTTCTTTGGGCCATGTCCCGAGCACTGAGGAGCTGAATAACATCATACAGTAAAGCAATAAATAACTATTTTTCTATAATTGAAGGAACAAAGTTAATCAAGTTTCCGTTCTTTATTCAGTTGTCTTTACGTCAACAAGTACAGGATTACATATGACAAATCAAATGTCAAGTCACCCACCATATGATCCTATAGTGCAGTAGAGTACCTTGTGCCCTAAGACAACTTCATGTGAGCAGTCAAGTGAATAAAACTAGATGATTGTTGTTTGAACTTCACTTATTACAACAGTTAACAAATGCAGGATTGTCAGATTGGCATGTTTTACTTTAATTATTCGGTCACGAAGATTAGAATGTATTAATGGCTAAATAACATACATAATCATTGAAAGTTTGTTTTCCTCAAGCAAGCATAATATTTCTTTTTATTGCTGACACCTCTCCCCCACAAGCTAGGTGTGATAAAGCACACATGTGAATTTTGAGACAGCAAACTAATCAACTGCAAAAGGGAGACAAAATTATAGAGAAGCACCAATACAAACCTTTCGTCTTAGTGAAAGATCTGGCAATTCAATGGCTCGAGCACACTGCTGTCTTGCTTGATTTCTTTCCTCTATGTCAGCATTTGTCTTAAGCACGATGAACCACCGGAACAAAGGAATTGCAAAGAACGAACCAGCATAAATCTGCAAAATAATTGCAGGAAAAGATAAATCTAATCTGTCAAATTTCTCAGCACCAAAAGATGAACTAAACATTAGAGAATCAGATTCAATTTCTGTACAAAGCAATTGCAAAAAGGCACGTATGCTTAGTTCCAATTTTCAACCTCCGATCACCAGCACATCAACGAAGCCACTTGCTGGTTACTGTTATTAAAAAGCTACCCCAAAAAATCAGATTTTTAAAGGGTGCAGTGAGATCACATGAAAAATAGCTGACGGTTGATGCTCCACTCCTGCATTCATCACTTCATGAATTCGCCTATTCCAAAGTCAAAAGTTAAGCAAAACTTTATTGAAATACCTCAACTAAAACAACTGTAAGATTAAAACAAGAAATCATAAGTCACAACATGGAATAATATCCAATGACACTAGAAGTGCACACTCCAATCACAAGACACAAGGATTAATGTAAATTTGACAAATCAGAGGGCCATATGGAGAACAAGTTTCAAAGCAACCTGGCCACAATCAAAAGCTCATACATTTATGAGCTAAGCGTGTGTCTGTGTACTAGTCTAGTAGTACTTAACAACAAAATTAACATAGGGGTTAAATACTTTTTTCGGTGATTAGATTTTACACGAAATTTTAATTTGGTCATTGAGAAACTCAAATTTAGCAGACAAACGGACAGATTACTGAGATATATAGGGATCAAGGAAAGGAAAGAAGTTGTATTGCATAGCAGTAGGAGAAGCTTACTTAATTAGCGCACAAAGGAACTGAGCAGTTTGCCCTCGAACATGCTACCAGATTCTGAAGCAAAATCGAAAGGAAAGATGCACGAACCCAAAGTTTTGGTTGAGAAGAATCTTGTAGAATTACCATCCTTCTCGGAAATGGAAAATTCGAATGTCACGACAATAAGATCCATGTCCTCATCCGCAAGAATAAAATCATCATCATCAGCTTCTCCGATGTAACAGGCAATAACAAAGCAGACTTTTCGACCTCCTAGATGGACAAAACTAAACGTGTCCTCTGATCCAAAAACTAATTCACTGAACTGTGTCAGCAGATGTACAGGGGTGATGCGATGACAATAAAAATAACCATTTTCATCATCCTTGAACATGTTGTAGGCTACTACATCATAGCCATGTCCAGGGATGTGTTCATAGCCAAACACTATCTTATTACAGTTATCATACTCCTCCAAGTCCAACACTAAAGCCCTGCCTTCGAAGGGAAAAGGTTCAGCACAGCACAAAGACCATTGGCCGGGATTTGGGGCATCGACGTCAAAGCAAAACACCGAAGTTATTGGGGTAGAGACCATGATCTTGGTGCCCACGATTGCATAAGAGAAGTAACGATGTTCACCAGGATACGGCCACACATATGGAGGGTCCGGCAGAGTGGTCCAAGTCCCCTTATTCGAGTTAAACTCCTCAAAAGCCGGACTAAAGAAATTTACCGGACCACCGGAGAGAACGAACAGCTTCCCAGCAACCTCAACCACCAATGGTTGAGGTTTCCCTTGATGAAGTTCACCATAGCAGCAGTCCCTCTTGATGATCCCCCCACCCCACCGTGACCGTGACTGTGACTGTGACTGTGAGGAGGCGGAAAAGATCCAAAACTGTTACCGTGATTGTAAACTTTGGCCTTTGTTTTCTCATCATCATCTGTCTCAAACAGATAAATTTGTGTTCTGCTCCGGGTCGTACGGTTTGAGGCCACCGGCAAGAAGAATTTGGGAACCGAACAAACAGCAACCCATCGAGTAGGGAACATCCTTGCCCTCCACAGAAGCCAGTTTTCGCAGCAACTCTAATCTGTCAATCTTTAATTGAGATTTGGATTTGAGTATGGATGATAAATCGCTCAATCCGATGGCACAGATATCGTAACGAGCATGACCACTCCTCCTATTGCACTTGTAAGTACATATATATAGAGACCTACTGTTGGTATCAGTATCGTCCGCCACGGTCCCCTCCGGAATTCCCATCACGCGTAGCCTCCTCGCCATTGTTGTTTTTCTTTTTGGAGCTCTCTGATATTAGCTCTAGGTTTTCTGATTTCTTATGTTGGCTTATGTGCTGTGCTGCACCAAAGGATTTACACGCTTTATATAAAAAAAAATTAATGAATGTATGTATTGGCGTGTGTTATGTAACGTCCGGTCCTAAAAAGAAGTAAAAGAATTAAATTAAGAGAAAATTGGAGTAAACAATAAAATAAAATTATTTAAATTAATTAAGTTTTTTTAAAAATTTAAAATATTATTTAATATAAAAAGGAGCAAAAATGTCATTTTAAGTTCGGAAGGAATTTGGGACTTCCGTTGTACCGTTGCGTAGAGCTTGTCGATACGAGTTCGTAGACATGCGGCATGCCCAATTCCGATTTGTAACGAAGGAGAAAAAGTCTGAAAACAAAAGGGACATAAATGGAATATTTTTAAATTGTTACTGTAACTGCTACAGTACCGCGTTTTTATATTTTTCTTCTTCTTCTTCTTCCTCCTTCCTTCCCTCCCGTGCGAGCTCCCCCCCCTGTTATTTGCAGCCCCAGCCACACCTCCATAACCACCTAGCTGACCACCCTAGCCCACGGGATCAGAGCCCACATGTCAGCCGGACCTCACCGTCGCACCTCCGACATGCGCCGCCTCCGTCGACAGCTTCAGCAACCGGAAATTCGCGGATTTTTGGGTGGTTTTTCTCAGAATTTCAAACCTCTCGAACTCCCTCCTCCGGTCACCAAATCGGACGAATTAGGTATGATTTTTCGACTGATTTTCATGCTCTAGCTGATGGTTGGGTAGGATTACATCAATTTCTAACATAGGTAGTTCGATTTTGGATTCAAAGCTGGCCGATTTTCAATTTGAATTTCCGGCCACTTCCGGCCACCTTTTGGCCTTAGCCCAAGAACAAAAGTGACTCCAAATTAGGTGTATTACCTAGAGTAGGAGTTTGGAGTCAAGATGTTAAGTTTTTCCGGCGAGTGGTTATCGCTTTGGACACCCACGTGCTGCGGCGGCGCGTGCGGCGTGGGCACTGTAGCAGAGAGACATTTTTATCCTAAAATGATCTCCTGATTGTCACGAGCGCGTAGGAATTTACGGAACTCAATTCGGATAACGTTTGAACCCCGAACGGATTTTACATATTGTGTGAATTCCGGGTTCGATATGTTGGAACCGTTGGATCGCTTCGAATTTAATATATGTTAATCTGGGCATTCCTAGGATTGTGTAGGATTTCACGGATCGTGAATCGGAGCCCCGATGTTCCGATTCAATAAGTTAAAGTTTGTATTTTTACGATAATCGTCCGAAATCGTGAGTGATTCGACCGTCCAATTCGGACCAAACTTGAAGGATAGGTTTATTAAACCTTGTCGAACCCTTAGGGATGTTCGGATGGTAAAATGGAGGTCGTGGGGCCCACGGGCCCGGTTGACCAAATTTGGAAAGTTTGACTCTCGGTTGACCGTGAGTCTTCCGAGGTAGTTTCACACTTCGAAAAGTGTTAGGATGACCTTGTAAACGAGTTTTAATTGTTATTTGAGTTATTGGATTATATTGGGAGTATGAGCTTGTTTATAATATCTTATGGGATTCTTTGATATTATTTGATAATTGAAATTATGAAATGAATAATTATGGGATACTTGATTTGTAGAGTTGTGAAAGTGAGTCTTGGGACTCGGTTATGATTATTAGGAAGAGAATGGGCATTGCTTTCAAATAAATGGCATGGTTTTAAGATGGAAATGTTATGCATATGAATTAAATGGTTTATTGAAATGCACTTTATATTTAATAGTCGAAATTATTATTTTGTTAAGTATTTGTGATATATTTGTGGATTTGATATATTCGAGTGTCTTGGAGTTTATATATATAATATTTGAGAAAACACTATCTTAGGTACTTCCCCGGTTATGAGTTTTATGTTTGTGAGTCATTTGTCTACTATGAATATGTATTTTGTTTTGGGAAAAATTGAACTAAGGATGAGAATATTATTTATATAATATTTATACAAGGATTACGAACTCCACCATCATACGTACCTCCCCCTTGGATGATGATATTTGGAAACAGTGGATATGGACACTGGGATACATGGAAATGGATATATGGATATGTTTTGGATATACTATTCACACACGTGCCGGGTTTCGGCCGTGTGGGCTTATTTGGTCATGGATCCCGGAATTGTGGGATGCCGGAAAAATTGTGGATATGGTATGGATATGACGGAACCCGGGGCATACCTTAACGGGTGTCGCTGTAGACCCTTGATTGGGTAGTCTGCGCGCGTAGGACAGTTCCAGGCGTACGGGTCTTGATTCTTCGTCCGTACGTGCTGGGTTAGAGTGTCAGCCCCCCAGCCGGACGACTCATCCCTAGCCACATGGACGTTTGAGGGCCGGATAAGTGTGAGCTAGTCAACAATCCCCTGTTGGATTGTTTCCCCCAGGACATGATGTGCAACATCACATGTACCTCCCCTTGGATCCTGATACATGAAAATTATGGATATGGTCTGGATATGACGGAACCCGGGGCATACCTTAACGGGGTGACGCTGAGACCCTTGATTGGGTAGTCTGCGCGCGTATGACTGTTTCAGACGTACGGGTCTTGATTCTTCGTCCGTACGGGCTGGTTGAGTTTAGTCCCCCAGTTGGACGGCTCGTCCCTAGCCACATGGACTTTTGAGGGCCGGATAAGTGTGAGCTAGTCAGCAATCCCCAGTTGGATTGTTTTCCCCTGGTACATGATGATGGTGAGAGGTGGGTGTATGTGGATGTATTTATGTATATATATAAATATATAATTATTCTTTTCTTGTTATACATATTACATATATGTATATGTGGTTTTAATTCTGGTTTGAGATTTGTGAGCCTGTACATGTATGAACGTATAAGCCCTGGATTTGGGCAGTGTTGTTTGGCGCCATACGCCTTGGATATGGTATGGTTGCGGGATTGAACTGTAAAAAGGGGAATAATTGGATGATGTGTTTAATGTACATACGCCTTGAATAGGGTATGGGTACGAAATTGAACCTGTTACAAAGGAAGAATTCGAGAATGTGCTCATTGTGTTTTTGTTGGAATTGGGATTGTGTTAGATCTGAAATGTATAGATGGTTCTGTCATAAATAATTGTTTATTTTCGGAGTTGTGACCGTTGAGATGAGAACTACGTGTGGCTTGATCCCTTGTCCAAGGGTACGTAGGCAGCCTGGGGTCTCACCAGGTGCAGCCGCGAAGTATTAATGTGTTTAACATATTTGTTCGATTCTGCGTATGTGATTGTTGGATGTGAATCCAGTTTAAGGATTTCTGTGGTGTTTGTAAAGTTATTTGAAGACTTTAAGTACATGGTTTATGTAGTAATTGACTCGAGAATGTTGTTGTTTCTGTTCCGAATTATCTGAAGGCCGGAGGCCGATTATATGAATTGCATGAAATTATATTGTGCGTGCTACCTGTTGGGATATAAAAATGTGAATTTTGTGCAGGTTGAAATTTGGGAAATGTCCAATTTACAGGGGAGACTTCTGCCGAAATTTCGGCAGAAAGTCTCGTGGCCTTCTCCTTTTCGGTAAGAGGCTCGATTTTTGTAAGTGGGCCCGACATCGGTGTCATGTCGAAAAATTTCCACAGGATTCGTCTCCAGTTCCAGGGAGGATTCCTGGGCCGGTCCTGTTATGTTAATTAGAGGAGATTTATTTCCTAATTTGTGTAGTAGACTAAAATCTTGCACAATTGTAGACTTTGTTTCCTATTTTATTTTTGTTTCCTTTTCTACATATGCATTAACAAAACTCTCTCTTTTTTGGTCCAGACTTAACAAAACTATCAAACCCTGCAAAATCCAACCTTACCTACACTAGCAGTTGTGATGCTTAGAAAGCAAATAGTACATTGATCTGAGGCAAGAAATGTATAACCTTACCAAGTAACAGTAGCCTCTTCTCAATCTGACTTCTCTATTTCTCGAAATCTCTTATCCCATTCTTGGGCCTCATAGTCTTGCTCAACCAGATCCCTGTCCGTACTACAGATAATTCTATCCTGCCCAATGAATGTTCTTTGTGCCATGTCCGAGGAGCTGAATAACATCATACAGTAAAGCAATAAATAACTATTTTTCTATAATTGAAGGAACACAGTTAATCAAGTTTCCGTTCTTTATTCAGTTGTCTTTACGTCAACAAGTACAGGATTACATATGACAAATCAAATGTCAAGTCACCCGCCATATGATCCTATAGTGCAGTAGAGTACCTTGTGCCCTAAGACAACTTCATGTGAGCAGTCAAGTGAATAAAACTAGATGATTGTTGTTTGAACTTCACTTATTACAACAGTTAACAAATGCAGGATTGTCAGATTGGCATGTTTTACTTTAATTATTCGGTCACGAAGATTAGAATGTATTAATGGCTAAATAACATACATAATCATTGAAAGTTTGTTTTCCTCAAGCAAGCATAATATTTCTTTTTATTGCTGACACCTCTCCCCCACAAGCACACATGTGAATAAAGCACACATGTGAATTTTGAGACAGCAAACTAATCAACTGCAAAAGGGAGACAAAATTATAGAGAACCAATACAAACCTTTCGTCTTAGTGAAAGATCTGGCAATTCAAGGGCTCGAGCACGCTGCTGTCTTGCTTGATTTCTTTTCTCTATGTCAGCATTTGTCTTAAGCACGATGAACCACCGGAACAACGGAATTGCAAAGAATGAACCAGCATAAATCTGCAAAATAATTGCAGGAAAAGATAAATCTAATCCCATACTACATTATAATTAGATATATGGATGTGTAAATACTATATATATCATTGACAGGATGAAGGTCAGTGTTCTAAAGCACTTAGAGATCAGTTGACGAGTAAACATCGTTAACTACGACATGTATAACAGGAGAAAGTTCAAATTTCTCAGCACTAAAAGATGAACTAAACATTAGAGAATCAGATTCAATTTCTGTACAAAGCAATTGCAAAAAGGCACATATCCTTAGTTCCAAATTTTCAACCTCCGATCACCAGCACATCAACGAAGCCACGTGCTGGTTACTGTTATTAAAAGGCTACCCCAAGAAATCAGATTTTTAAAGGGTGCAGTGAGATCACATGAAAAATAGCTGCCAAAAAATAAAATAGAAGATAACTATAATGCCACTAACCAAAAATATTTCCATGGTTGTATGGTTCGTTGGTCGATCGATATGCAATTAGTCTAATTGTGGTTCGACCAAAAAATACATGGTTCATAATATATTTATGGATGAAGGGATCAATTTATGGGTTGTGATAATAATGAAAATGATAAAATTATAAGAGTGAATGGGAAAGAAAGATTGTAGAACATGAGAGATTATAGGATACTACATTAGCACGGCTACGTGGTAGTTTTTAATAACATATAATTACACTGAGGTGGAATACTTAATCTCCATTAGATTAATCAAATGGTTAAGATTCTTTTAAATCGCTATATCAACCATAAAATTCATCGTTGGGGTTTCATGTTCCAACTTTGTTCCAATCCAATTTTCAATGGGTCTAGAATCCAAAACAGTATTCAGATATATATCATGTTCACTACTCAGCTCATTTGATCCATCAAAACTGGCTTGATCAGTTCAAAGCCATAAACTGCATTAAAATTAGTGTCGATCTATCTCAACATGTTTGGTGCGATCATATTAAACTGGATTCTGTGCAATAGCTATTGCAACATTGTTGTCACAAAAGAGATTCATTATAGATGTAGCTATTGCAACCATAGATATTGTTATAGTTTCCGTAGTCTTCAATCATAAAGCCATTGATCACACTCATTCGGCAAGTATGATTCTCTACTCTGCCCACGTTTGTTGAAAGCTGGTTTTGCCCTTTTGGTAAGAGGTTATTCTTTTTCTTGTGCATAAGCTTTTATTCTAACGCTCCCTTTGGCACACGCTCATGTCAATTAGTTTTTTTTTTACTTTTAATTTTATTTTAGAATTAAAAAAAAATCATGGGTAATTGTGTTCCATAAAAACAAGACCTAATATTGTTTTTAATTTTAATTTTTTTTAATATGAAAAAAGTGTGAATCTACCATATAATCCTCATTTAATTAATAATTTCAATTCTTAATGTTTACATTAACCAAGGACATTTTCTGGTATTTTGAATGTTTCACTATTCTCTACCTTTTGCGTTATTTTCTTTCTAATGAACTGCCATATTTCCAATTGTATGGATGTGATTATTTTGATGTTCCTTTTTTTCTCTTCTTCCCTTTTCTAGACCTTCCAGGTTTTCCATATCTTTTCATGAGTTGTGTTTAATACTTGACAGTGCGAGTGGAAAAATGTTTTGGACATTGTATGGGTCTTTTTCTTCCGGCAGCTATAGATGGGCTGGGCCACCGTAAGGAGCGAAATATGAAATTATCCCCCTGTGTCTGAGTTCGAAAATCAAGCCCCAAGAACGTCTCGAAAGGGTAGTGAAGCCTTAGGAAACTTCTTGGTTACCTTCACCAATGAAAATAGCAACAACTTACGGATAAATTTCTAGCTTGGCATGAGAAGCTTGTGGCATGGGAGCAAAATTGTCATGAGTTTTGCACTGAAGAGAAAACTAAATATTCCCGGGGGAAAAAGGGATATTGAGGTAGGAGATGAAGAGTTTGCATCGAGGTTTGGCTGAGAATGAGGAAAAAGAGAGGAATGGGTGGCTTGAATATTATTTCCAGCAGCTTGACAGTGACTCTGTCAAATGCTAGAGCAACATGTTAGAAGGGGAAAAATGAGGGGGAAGAGGAGTAGAGCACGAATTT
Source organism: Prunus fruticosa (assembly GCA_018703695.1). Classification (NCBI taxonomy): domain Eukaryota; kingdom Viridiplantae; phylum Streptophyta; class Magnoliopsida; order Rosales; family Rosaceae; genus Prunus; species Prunus fruticosa. Next base: position 24,489,389 of record CM031923.1, read on the forward strand.
TGTTGAGTTCTTGTAGGTAGGAGAGGAAGCTTGCTCATGGATTTGTGGTTAGGGTTAATGGTGAAGTATGAGGTGTTTTGGGTAATTTTCCAACAACATGGCAAGAAGGAAAACTAAGGGAAGAGATGAACTAAGCACGAAAATTGTTGGGTTTTGGAAGTAAGAGAGGAAGCTTGCTCTCTGGTTGTGGATGATTTTCGTTGGGTGGAAGAGGCCCTATTTATAGCCGCTGGAAGCCATCCGTTTTTCCAAGAAACCCTAATGACTTCCATCCTATTTTGCCAAGTTTTTCCCTTCCTTTCTCTCCTCATCCTTTCAATCATCTTCTTTTGGTGAAATCTACTCTGCCCCTTTGCATAAAATCAGGGATTTTGGGAGCTCAAGGCCCCTTTCCCGCGGCTGCCTCTGTGAAGCATTCATATTTCCAGATATCCTTCTTCCTCTCTTTCCCTCCTTCTTTCAAGGTCAGATCTAAAGAGAGAAAGAGATGGGCATACATGCTGGTTCGAAGGTGGCTCCTTGCGCACCAATATCTTTTGGTCCCTTGGATGTTTTGCTTGAAAGCTTGTTCCTTCCCTCCCAGTAGCTTTGCACACATGGCCTTTCAATCTTCACCCGTGGCTTTGTTTTCTATCTAGTTGTTGGGGTTTTGCTGCCTTTTTATCCTAATTGTATGGGCCTTCTAAGACAAAATGTTGATCTATCAAACAAATGGGCTAACTTTATCAAGTGTTGGGCTATTTTGGTTGGGCTATTTTTGTTTGGAGTGATGGGCTATTCTTTTCTCTCTTGTGCTCACCCACATGTTTGGGCCTATGAAATGGGCTTGAGTCCGGAGGCTCCCAACCAACCCGGGACTTCCATTTCTCGGCCCATCAATGGGCCTCATGACAATTTATTACCATCCATACCACAACTCACTCAAGCAAGCCCCGGGTATTTGAGTGGCTTGGGGCCCACTTAAGCTTGTGGCGTGACTGAGTGCGGAATAATAATTCCTTGCTTGGCGTGGCATGTCGATTGGCGTGCTTCAATTTTATCGTCCTTGAAGAGGGACATGGTGCTTAGTTTAGCATGGGCTTTGTATTTTATAATATTATTTCAGTCTTTGGCATGACAAATTATTTATTTAGCATGGCATGTGGACTATGACTTGTATATGACGAGCCTTCGTGTACTCCGATATGTGACTTTTCTTAATACAGTATCATATTGGGCTGGAAACTTATTTGGGCCTAGCCGTGGATTTTTTGGGCCTCAATGACAGGACCCACCCCTCAAATTCCTCGAAACTCAGAGACGAATCCTGTGAATTTCCGACATCATGCCGATGCCGGGCCCACTAACTGAAAACTTAGCCTCTTTTCCCAATTAAGAGAAAAGAGTACGAGACTTTCTACCGAAATTTCGCAGAGTCTCCCCTATAAATTGAACATTTCCCAAATTTCAACCTGCACAAAATTCACATTTAACAATACTAACCGGCAGCATGTACAACATAGTCTCATGCAAATCACATAATAGGCCTCCGGCCTTCAGATAGTTCGAAACAAAACCAACAATGTTCTCAAATCAATTAATACATAACCCATATAATTAATGACCTCAAACAACTTTACAAACAACACAGAAATCATTAAACCGGATTCAAATCCAACAATCACATCGCAGAATCAATCAGACCTTTTAAACACCATAATATTTCGCAGCTGCACCTGGTGAGACCCCAGGCTACCTACGTACCCTTGGACAAGGGATCAAGCCACACGTAGTTCTCATGTCAATGGTCACAAGTCCGATTCCGATAAAACAAAATAAACTCATTCTTAATCTTTTTCTTTATATCCGTTCAAACCCCACAACCATACCCTATCCAAGGCGTATGTACAATGAACACATCATCAAATTATTCCATTTATAACAGTTCAATCCCGCAACCATACCCTATCCAAGGCGTATGGTGCCAAACAACACTGCCCAAATCCAGGGCTTATACTTTCGTGCATGTACATGCTCACAAATCTCAAACAATAATCGATACCACATATACGTATATGTAATATAATAATACCCACCTCTCACCATCATCATGTACCAGGGGAGAACAATCCAACAGGGGATTGTTGACTAGCTCACAATTATCAGCCCTCAAACGGACTATGTGGCTAGGGACGAGCCGTCCAACTGGGGGACTAACTCTCAGCCAGCACGTACGGACGAAGAATCAAGACCCGTACGCCTGAAAACAGCCCTACGCGCGCAGACTACCCAATTAAGGGTTCCATCATATCCAGACCATATCCACAATTTCCATGTATCAGGATCCAAAGGGGAGGTACATGTGATGTTGCACATCATGTACTGGGGAGAACAATCCAACAGGGGATTGTTGACTAGCTCACAATTATCAGCCCTCAAACGGACTATGTGGCTAGGGACGAGCCGTCCAACTGGGGGACTAACTCTCAGCCAGCACGTACGGACGAAGAATCAAGACCCGTACGCCTGAAAACAGCCCTACGCGCGCAGACTACCCAATTAAGGGTCTAGCGACACCCCGTTAAGGTATGCCCCGGTTTCCGTCATATCCAGACCATATCCAAAACTTCCATATCCAAGTATCCCAAGGTCCATACCCACTGTTTCCAAGTATCATCATCCAAGGGGGGGAGGTACGTATGATGGTGGAGTTCTTAATCCTTATATAAATATCATGAAGTAATATTTCATTCCTTAATTCAATTTTCCCACAATACTTATTCATAGTAGCTAATAAATTCTCAAACATATTCTATATCCAGGGGTATCAAGGGTAGTGCAAATAGCACTCAAACCGACATTCTAACCCCTGTCTTTCTAGCATCTCACATCAACAACCCAAGTACCCCACACAAAATCAATAGAGATAGCCTTTCCTCAAATATTATATAAGTGACACAAGCAACTCGAATATTATATATATATACCCAAGGCACTCGAATATGTCAAACCCACACATATTTCAACTACTTTACAAAAATAAAGAATTCAACTATTAAATATAACAAGCAATTTAAATAAACCATTAAATTCAAAAGCATAAAGTTTCTATCACAAAACCAGAAATATCATCTCATAAATCCACATAATCAACATAAATCAAATAACAGTCAAGTCCCATCCAAAAGGGTCGTTCTAGTACTTTTCGAAGAGTAAACCTACCTCGAAAGACTTACGTCAACCGCCGGTCAAACCTTCCAAATTTGGTAAACCGGGTCCGCGGGCCCCACGACCTCTATGCTATGATCCGGAAGTTCCTAGGAGTTCCACAAGGTCTAAGATACACGTCTTGAAAGTTTAGTTTAGATTGGACGGTCGGATCGCTCACAATCGCACGATTGGACGATTATTGTAAAACACAAACTTTAACTATTTAAATTTGGAACATCCGAGCTCCGATTCTCGATCCGTGAATTCCTACACGATCCTAGTAATACCCAAATCAACATATATTAAATGGGAAGCGATCCAACGGTTCTAACGTATCGAACCCGAAATCACCCAATATGTAAAATCCGTTCGGGGTTCAAACGTTATCCGAATTGAGATCCGTAAAATTCTATGCGCTCGTGACAACCAGGAGATCATTTTAGGATAAAAAAATGTCTCTCTGCTACAGTGCCCACGCGCCGGCAGCGCGTGGGTGTCCAAAGCGATAACCACTCGCCGGAAAAACTTAACATCTTGACTCCAAACTCCTATCCTAGGTAATACACCTAATTTGGAGTCACTTTTGTTCTTGGGTGGAAGCCAAAAAATGGCCGGAAGTGGCCGGAAATGCCAACTGAAAACCGGCTGAAACTAAACTTCGAAATTTAACTTGTAAACTCTCAAAATTTCTGGAATCCTATCCCAAAGGCAGCTAGAGCACGAAAAGTAGTCCAAAAACCATACCTTACTCGTCGAATTTGGTTGAGAATTGAGGGAGAACGAGCGACCCAAAGTTTATGAAATTTCCGGCCGTTTTTCTGCAATTTCCGGCGACTTCCAGCAGCGGTGGTGGCTGGGCTTGGCTGAGGTGGGAAGAGGAAGACCAGCCGGTCATTTTGGGACCGGTACCGCCCCACATGGCGGCCGGACGTGACGGTGGTGGCTTGGAGAAGCCACCGGCTGTGCAGAAAAAAAAATGAAGGGGGAGGGGGCTGTTCGCACGGGAGGGAGAGAGGAGAGGGAAGAAGAAGGAAAATAAAAGAAAAATAAAAGTGGTACTGTAGCATACTGTTGCTACAGTATAATTTTGTTAAAGAAATTCCATATACGTCCATTTCGTTTTCAGACTTTTCCTCCTTCGTTACAACTCGGAATTGGGCATGCCGCATGTCTATGAACTCATAACGACGAGCTCTACGCAACGGTACCACTCATTTTCTCAAAATCCTTCCGGATTAAACAGTGACCAAAATACCCCTACTCCGAGGGCCAAAATTGGGAATTCATAATTCTTGAAATTAATTAATTCACTGTTCCTTTTATTTTTGGGTCGGGATTTTACAATCTACCCTCCTTATAAAAATTTCGTCCTCGAAATTTACGTACTTGTCATTCGAAGGGGAATAGATCAGAGCCTGCATCCACCACTTGGTTTCCCAAGTTCTTCCTCCACAACCATGTTGGCAGCCAAGCCAAAAGCTCTAGCTAAACAAACAGAGGAAGAGAAATCTCCTTCTTCCACTAAGAATATCCTTTAATACCTGCTGTAATGCTTAATCTTCCTCTGAAAACTAAACGCTTCCATTTGTGATTTGATTATCTTCTAACTCTCCCCCTAAAAGAAATCCATGTTATTTAACTTCATGATATTTTCCTTCTTTCTTTAGAATCGACAAGCGACATTGCCCACACGATTCCTTGAGACGAATGTCAGAAAGGATCATTTTTACTGATTTGTAATCATCATCCATCTCACCATGGTTATAAGCAACTTCAATTGCCTCACAACTTGAAACATAAAGTTTACCACGTGCCACAAAATCCAAGTTCACAACTCGCTCAAGTGTGACAAACAGTTCCCATGTTTAGTCCTTGAAGAGCCTTGAAATTCAAGAGAAGTTGCTACCATGTTGCTAGCAGAGCCCAATGGTCGGGCTAGGCAAGCAGAGGATGAGTTGTCTTCTTCTGGAAGAGAAGTACGGCCATCCAAATCTTTTACACACTTGTGATTTCGAATATACTAAAGTCGTTCTTCAGATCATGAATCCAATGATTCAATCTTCAAGAATTTACTCTCTCAGGGAAGGTTGGGCCCTTAGTATCTTCGACTTGATGCTCAAGGCACACAATCGAAAATTAGCAACATGTTCAGGCAATGGAGGATCCCTAGAAGTAGGTGGAGCAACTCCATGTCCTCCCTCCATAAGAACTCAGCAAACTTCATCATAGGAACATCCAACTATACCATAGGTACAGGTGTTGCCCCATGCAAAACTTTCGGCTTCTGTTCACCATCTTCCGAAGCTTCTGAAACAGCCTTTGTCTGTTGTAGGGATTCGGCTCTACTTCTGCCTCCGCAGCCTATGTATCTTTCCTCTTCCTTTTCCTCAAATTGGTTCCATTTCCAAAAAGATGGGCAAAAGTAACCCAAGTCGCCGGTCAAACTCATAGTGGCCGGAATTTCAAGAAATTTTTGAAGCCAAAATTCACCGCATAAACTGGGGATATCGGGGTGAATGTTCACGAAGTGATGTAGAGGGGAAGTGATGACATCATTTGGCAATCAAAGTCACGGTAGTCGGAGGCCGGACGAAGCCAGGACATGCCGAGGAATACTTCCTATGACGAGCTCGCGTGAGAGAGCAAAGAAGAAGAACCATAATGTTCCACTCCTGCGATCGCGGCATTCAAGCCCACGCAAGTCAAATGATACTTAACCCAACACCACTACTTCTCACTTTAATTTGTCATGACCCTCCTTGGTTCGGACTCACAACTCCTCCACTCCCATGTAACTTGTCCATCACTTTCTCTAACAATTCCGCCCCCGCTAACTTCTTTCATACAGTAGGAACTTGACTTTTGACAACTCCTAACAATTTTATCTCTCCTCAACGGATTCAATACTTTCAGCTTTCCTTCCATAGATTATTGAGATACGACAATTTGGATAGACACGTTTCTAGAAACGCGACACCTTTAAGTGTAATCATCAATACACCAAATCGAACAATGTCAAAGAATCCTCATGCAAAGCCTATGCATGGTTATTGTGGCTACCAAAAGGTGATGCCTTTGAGCAAGAGGTCATCGTCTTCACAGTTCAACGAGTCTGGAGAACTTCAGATCAAGGATCGATATTTGCATAAGAATTCATATGATGAAGGAGGTTCAAGCAGCTTTACTGGGAGCTACAAGGTTGGGGAGTTCGTGGACAAAAGTACTAGTGGCTTGGGTTACAAGCAAGAGGCAAACCACACTCATAAAACTTGAGGGTGAAGACGTGGTGGGAAATCCACAGGAATTCAAACCTAATGCTTTTCATTCAATAATTTAACTTGTTCATCTTAACCTTATCCACAATCAGACCCTCATCTCTAAATTCATATCCACGAGACAATTTCCCCGTTTCTTCGTACTTCTCTCCCAGTTCACCTCTTCCAATTTTCGACATTAAATGTCTCAAGATATAATTCCACCCAAACCGTTTCATTCCAACGTGTGTCCTAAGTTTTCATAAGAAAACCTCAACAAATTTTTCAACCCAGTTCAAGTAACTTTAAAACCCCGAAGTTAGATTCCATCAAGAAACCAAGGAAACAATTTGCAAGACGTACTTGAAACGTCTAATGAGGTCATCCACGTCAAGGATGTCTCATTCTGATGATGGGACTCACAGGCACTACCCACAACTCAAGGATGCACACAAGGTGCGAGGTCCACAAGAAATTGAACATAAAGCTCTGATACCAATTGACAGGACCCGCCCCGAATTCCTCGAAACTCGAGACGAATCCTGTGGAAATTCCGACATCATGCCGATGCCGGGCCCACTCAACTGAAAACTTAGCCTCTTTTCCCAATTAAGAGAAAAGAGCACGAGACTTTCTACCGAAATTTCGCAGAGTCTCCCCTATAAATTGAACATTTCCCAAATTTCAACCTGCACAAAATTCACATTTAACAATACCAACCGGCAGCATGTACAACATAGTCTCATGCAAATCACATAATAGGCCTCCGGCCTTCAGATAGTTCGAAACAAAACCAACAATGTTCTCAAATCAATTAATACATAACCCATATAATTAATGACCTCAAACAACTTTACAAACAACACAGAAATCATTAAACCGGATTCAAATCCAACAATCACATCGGAGAATCAATCAGACCTTTTAAACACCATAATATTTCGCAGCTGCACCTGGTGAGACCCCAGGCTACCTACGTACCCTTGGACAAGGGATCAAGCCACACGTAGTTCTCATGTCAATGGTCACAAGTCCGATTCCGATAAAACAAAATAAACTCATTCTTAATCTTTTTCTTTATATCCGTTCAAACCCCACAACCATACCCTATCCAAGGCGTATGTACAATGAACACATCATCAAATTATTCCATTTATAACAGTTCAATCCCGCAACCATACCCTATCCAAGGCGTATGGTGCCAAACAACACTGCCCAAATCCAGGGCTTATACTTTCGTGCATGTACATGCTCACAAATCTCAAACAATAATCGATACCACATATACGTATATGTAATATAATAATACCCACCTCTCACCATCATCATGTACCAGGGGAGAACAATCCAACAGGGGATTGTTGACTAGCTCACAATTATCAGCCCTCAACGGACTATGTGGCTAGGGACGAGCCGTCCAACTGGGGGACTAACTCTCAGCCAGCACGTACGGACGAAGAATCAAGACCCGTACGCCTGAAAACAGCCCTACGCGCGCAGACTACCCAATTAAGGGTTCCATCATATCCAGACCATATCCACAATTTCCATGTATCAGGATCCAAAGGGGAGGTACATGTGATGTTGCACATCATGTACTGGGGAGAACAATCCAACAGGGGATTGTTGACTAGCTCACAATTATCAGCCCTCAAACGGACTATGTGGCTAGGGACGAGCCGTCCAACTGGGGGACTAACTCTCAGCCAGCACGTACGGACGAAGAATCAAGACCCGTACGCCTGAAAACAGCCCTACGCGCGCAGACTACCCAATTAAGGGTCTACAGCGACACCCCGTTAAGGTATGCCCCGGGTTTGCCGTCATATCCAGACCATATCCAAAACTTCCATATCCAAGTATCCCAAGGTCCATACCCACTGTTTCCAAGTATCATCATCCAAGGGGGGGAGGTACGTATGATGGTGGAGTTCTTAATCCTTATATAAATATCATGAAGTAATATTTCATTCCTTAATTCAATTTTCCCACAATACTTATTCATAGTAGCTAATAAATTCTCAAACATATTCTATATCCAGGGGTATCAAGGGTAGTGCAAATAGCACTCAAACCGACATTCTAACCCCTGTCCCTTTCTAGCATCTCACATCAACAACCCAAGTACCCCACACAAAATCAATAGAGATAGCCTTTCCTCAAATATTATATAAGTGACACAAGCAACTCGAATATTATATATATATACCCAAGGCACTCGAATATGTCAAACCCACACATATTTCAACTACTTTACAAAAATAAAGAATTCAACTATTAAATATAACAAGCAATTTAAATAAACCATTAAATTCAAAAGCATAAAGTTTCTATCACAAAACCAGAAATATCATCTCATAAATCCACATAATCAACATAAATCAAATAACAGTCAAGTCCCATCCAAAAGGGTCGTTCTAGTACTTTTCGAAGAGTAAACCTACCTCGAAAGACTTACGTCAACCGCCGGTCAAACCTTCCAAATTTGGTAAACCGGGTCCGCGGGCCCACGACCTCTATGCTATGATCCGGAAGTTCCTAGGAGTTCCACAAGGTCTAAGATACACGTCTTGAAAGTTTAGTTTAGATTGGACGGTCGATCGCTCACAATCGGAATTTTACGATTATTGTAAAACACAAACTTTAACTATTTAAATTCGGAACATCCGAGCTCCGATTCTCGATAGTGAATTCCTACACGATCCTAGTAATACCCAAATCAACATATATTAAATGGGAAGCGATCCAACGGTTCTAACGTATCGAACCCGAAATCACCCAATATGTAAAATCCGTTCGGGTTCAAACGTTATCCGAATTGAGATCCGTAAAATTCTATGCGCTCGTGACAACCAGGAGATCATTTTAGGATAAAAAAAATGTCTTTCTGCTACAGTGCCCACGCGCCGGCAGCGCGTGGGTGTCCAAAGCGATAACCACTCGCCGGAAAAACTTAACATCTTGACTCCAAACTCCTATCCTAGGTAATACACCTAATTTGGAGTCACTTTTGTTCTTGGGTGGAAGCCAAAAAATGGCCGGAAGTGGCCGGAAATGCCAACTGAAAACCGGCTGAAACTAAACTTCGAAATTTAACTTGTAAACTCTCAAAATTTCTGGAATCCTATCCCAAAGGCAGCTAGAGCACGAAAAGTAGTCCAAAAACCATACCTTACTCGTCGAATTTGGTTGAGAATTGAGGGAGAACGAGCGACCCAAAGTTTATGAAATTTCCGGCCGTTTTTCTGCAATTTCCGGCGACTTCCAGCAGCGGTGGTGGCTGGGCTTGGCTGAGGTGGGAAGAGGAAGACCAGCCGGTCATTTTGGGACCGGTACCGCCCCACATGGCGGCCGGACGTGACGGTGGTGGCTTGGAGAAGCCACCGGCTGTGCAGAAAAAAAATGAAGGGGGAGGGGGCTGTTCGCACGGGAGGGAGAGAGGAGAGGGAAGAAGAAGGAAAATAAAAGAAAAATAAAAGTGGTACTGTAGCATACTGTTGCTACAGTATAATTTTGTTAATGAAATTCCATATACGTCCATTTTCGTTTTCAGGCTTTTCCTCCTTCGTTACAACTCGGAATTGGGCATGCCGCATGTCTATGAACTCATAACGACGAGCTCTACTAACGGTACCACTCATTTTCTCAAAATCCTTCCGGATTAAACAGTGACCAAAATACCCCTACTCCGAGGGCCAAAATTGGGAATTCATAATTCTTGAAATTAATTAATTCACTATTCCTTTTATTTTTGGGTTCGGGATGTTACACTCAACAGACATCAATGCACATATATACTTTGTATAGGGAGGACGTGAAATGGACAAAATGCTAGTAACATTTCCCATCTTCCTTGAATATAAAAATATCTGGTTTTTGAATGTGGTGTTTATCATGTTCAAACTTGTATAAAAAAGATGAAGATTAATGGAAAATCACAATAGTATTGCCACGACCCGACTCCCCTAGCAATATATTGTCCTCTTTGGGCCTCCTCCCTCACGGTTTTGTTCTTGGGCTCAAGCTAATGCTATTTTGCCCAAAAGATCTATTGCTAGGAAAAGAAGTGCTCATACATATAAAGCACTTCATCTTTCCTTCCCCGAGGGATGTGGGACTGCTCACTGTTCCAAGACATAGGTCTTACAAGTATGTAGTACAAATTATAAAGTAAACAACCAGAAGAAACATGTTCAAAATTGTATTCATTTTTTCTTCACCAATATATGTTTAATTGATTACTCAAACAAGATTTTATGCCAAATTCTAGAAACCAAATACAAATTTTGGAAAATTTATCATCACTATGAGATTTTGGAAAATCTTTATCAAATTCAATGTGGAATATGAGGGAATCAATTAAAATTCGGACGCTTAACTCCTTTAACTGTACCCCATAAATTATCCTTAACAAAAAACTATACACCCCATAAATTATGAAGTTGACAGAAAGTCTATAGGAGAATACATTGTAATAAATAAATAAAAAAGAAAAACCAAATAGTGATGTTCATAGGAAGTATAAAGCAATCGTATGGGAGTTGAGTGTCTATACTGGTTTGCTTTGCCTGCTCACCTCCTACAAGTTAAATGATTAATGAAAAATGACCTTATAGAACATGTATATTATTTGAAAAAAACACATGAGATATGTTTACCTCAACCAAGAGAAATTGGAACTTCACGCAAAAAGTTCATGTCAACTGTCTCATTCATCATAAAATTGAACAACTCCATCATCGCTTCTGGGAAGAGGTCGTTGAGGTGGTGATCTATAGCTTCCATCGGCTACAATGATTTTAGTATAAGCTTTTAAATATATTCATATTTAAAAAATAAAAAAAATTACAACATTATTTAGACTTCATTTTGCTTACCATTTTCTGATGATCATTAATATGTTGGACTGCATGCCTTCCAAAAATAAGTACTCCATATGCATTTTGGTCATTCTTTTTGAACTTAGGATCATGATATAATTTAGCAAAGACTCTCTTGTCTTCAGGAAGTTGGCCAATATTATTTTCAGCACCAAATAAGCCAGCAATGTTCACATTTCTCAGTTTTTGGAACTTTGGTATCCATGTGGCCCTATTGGGCCTGTAATGAATATGAACCAATGAATGCAATCGGAAGTAGCACCTCTCACTCGCAGATTGAAGCAGTGGATGATACATCAACAGCCTAAAAGTGTCCCTTCACAAATAAAAGTTTCAGTGATTAATAATATAGAAAATTGGGGTCTAAATTCCAATCCTCTTGAACATGCTCAAATTTAGATTACATTTTTACTCTACTCATTTGATTATATCTCCATGTGAGCATACATGTATGATTGCCTTTGATTAACATAGATTTCTTTGTCCTTCTATTTTGTACGTATTCAAATTACAATAAAGTTTACCGTTGTAGGAAAGAATTTGTGCGACTGTGGCTCTTAATGTACTCTCATGACTTAGGAGTAGTGGTTGGTTTAATTATTAATTTTAAAGTTTACCGTTGCTTTGAATTCAAGGGTTTCTACAGTTATTTTTGTTTTGAATTCAAGGTTTCTACAGTTACAATCTAAAAATTTAAGCCCTCAAGTCTAAGTGCCTCTTAATAATACTGAATATAACAGTAAAGATAAAATTAGTAATTGTCTTACGTGTCTAATTTGTGTTTCAGATATTCGTAGAAGTTCCACAGCTCCAATTGTAAACGTTGAGAGCTTAGATTCATGTAGTCCCCGAGCATGTTGGATGCAAAATGCCAGAATTCCTCTCTGAAGCTTGGAAGATTTTGATGGCTTCGCTTCGGAATTCTAGTTATTTTAGCATGACGGTCGATGATTGAGATAGTATTATTGTTTAGATATCCATACTTTATATCCTTTTCCTCTAGTTGTGCAATACAATCGATGAGATCCCTATTAAAATCACAATAAAAGCATATCATTAATTTATTAGAAGGTAAGTTATATAGAGATAAAATTAACAAAATTCACCTGAATAGCTTTTGGTAACCATATGCTAGATAATTCTCTTCCCACATACGTGTCTGTAACATAGGTGATTGTTCGAGCGAATAAGATGAGATATGATGGGACAGTTGATGTGGGATATTGTGGTTAGGACGTGGAGCATTGAGATTAGGAGGTGGGGAATTGAGATTAGAGGGTGGAGCAATGAGTAGTTGATGTGGGGAATTGACATTGAGATTAGGAGGTGGGGAATTGAACATTGAGATTAGGAGGTGGAGCAATGAGTAGTTGATGTGGGGCATTGAGATTAGGATGTGGAGCAATGAGTACGACATAATAAGGATAATCTGGGACAAGGTCAGGTCGGACATAATAAGGAAGATAACGTGGGACAAGGTAAGGTGGGCCATAATAAGGAGGATATTGTGGGACAAGGACATGATTAGGTGGGACGTTAGGGGTGTCATTGAAAGGGTAATTCGACATTCTCCCAAATACTCTGAAAATATAAACACGCATGGAATAATGAATAATTCAGGAAAATTAAATATCCAGCAAAGGATGAAATAATAAATGATAAACAAGCAGAATTTATAACTATGAGATAATTAATAATAATAATAAACTTGGTTTGAGATTTCCCAAGTAGCATAATACATATATTGGGTTGAGATTATTATTAGATATTTAGTTATATAGTTATTTTTAGCACTAATGATATAGATAAACCCAACACTATTTAATTTTTATGAACAAACCCAAAAAAACCCCCAAAAAATGACAGTTGGCCATGTTGAATTTAATTTTTATTATTAAATTACTTTGATGCCCTATTGAGTGTTTTGGGCTTTTTTATGAGATTTTGGGGTTGTGTTTGTTTTAAGAAATTAATGGTAGTTTTGTAATTTAAAAGAAGTTAAAAGACTTTTTGTTATGTTCTAAATGGGCTTTTGGTGTGTTTCTAAAGTCTATTTCATATAGAGTTTTTTTTTAAATAATTTGGGCTCCTATATTGAGTATAATAGTGAATCTCCCAAAAGAAAAATCCTCAAATGAGATGAGCCATACCATACGCAAACGTCAAACTATAAAATTTGAAATCAATTTTTCCGGTGTAAACTATACTTTCATCTAGGGGTGGGCATAAAAACCGATAAACCGATAAAGCGACGGAACCAACCCCAAACCGAACCGAAAAAGAGTATTTTTTGACCAAACTGAAAAAGTCAAACCTTGACCTGAACCGAACCGAAGGTCAACAGTTCGGCTCACGGTTCTAATTTTTTCAGAACCGGTGGACCTGAACCGAACCAGTTAATATTTAAATATATATATAATTTACACGTGGCCTCATGTGATTGGCCAAAAAAAGAGAAAGTGTGAGAGTGCTTGCACCAGATCCCTTACGCAATTTTTTTTTTGTTGTAACCCTCACACACACGCTACTCTCTCAGTCTCTCTCTCTCTCACGAATCTCACTCAGTCTTCTCTTCGTTAGGGTTTATTCTAAATTAAATTTATGGTTTATTTTCTTTTAAATTAGGCTTGTCGATTTGGTGGTTGAGGTTGATGTGTTGCTTTTGTTTGAGTAAAAATATACTTGGTTTTCATTTGATGGGTCGGTTTTGTTATGGCTTCTGTATAATTTTGAGATGAAAATGCATGTGAGCCTTCTCTAATGGGGTCCCGTAAGCGAGAAAATTCTTCTTCTTCGTCAACATCTTCGTACTCTCAGCGCATGGAACTCTCGATCTCAGGCAAGATATTCAATTTCTCTAATTTTCTCATTCATTATGCTTTTTTGTTCTATTCTGAAATTTCTGAATCTGTAATTGGAGAAACCCAGAATTCGTTTTAAGTCTGAAGTTCATGTTTATTGATTTTTTGAGTTTTCATTCATTCAAAACTTAAATGAATTGAACTTAGGTCTCAAAGTTTTCGATATACTTGAGAAAAGCAGAATTTTTGGTTTATTAATGGAGGTGGGGGTTAGGTGATAGAAGAATTCATTTAGTGGTTTCCATATAGAAAAATGAAGTAGAACATTATAGGCCAAAAGGGCCTCAAGCAAACACTTCTATTAGGCGAAATAGGATCTGAACTATGTAGATTAATTTCCTAAGCTATACAGGTACTGGATTCAAAACAATGAGAATGCTTTTGATGCTTATCACGAATTGGGTTGGGTATTTCTCTTTTCTTGTGCAGTCATGCTTGGCAGACTGCAATTCTTTTGGTTCTGGTCTTAACGGATTTTGAGAGTGTGTTTAGTTTAGTAGGACGATGATTGGAAAGGCAATTATTAAAACTCATCTACAGGTTTGTTAAGTTCCTTTTCTTACACAGTTTTGACCATGTTTTGGTTCCATTTATGCGAAGCTGTTCTTAGACCTCTTACTTTGAATAAGATATTTTGATTATATATTTTTTTTTGGGCTTGTCCAAATGTTCCCTATTTGCTTCTGATTTGTGGTTTTTGTTTGTTTATTTTCTTTTTATGCAGACGGTCTTCATCATCTCAGTTTGCAACAATCAACTTCTTAATTGGATATCTAATGGTTTAAAGTCTCGCTGTCCTTTTTCCTTCCTGTGAGGTATAAATTGGTCCTTTAATCTGTTTATATTGTGAAAACATTCATGAGGATCAGTTCTGTATTTTTGGGTTTGGTGATTGATTGTTGACTGATACATGTGTATTTTTGGGCAGATGAATGCAGGTTGCTTTGTCAAGACTTTTGGATGGATGGATGCAGATGTTGTGGAAGGATATTTGTTATATTTTTGTGATGGGTTGTAATCATTATAATTTGGATTTCTTGCTGTATTTGTGTGTATATTTTTGTGATGGTTTGTAAGTCGTTCTACTTCCTTGGTTGGTTGATGATTTCCTTGGTTGGTTGATGATTGTGTGAATTTGTGATTGATTTAGTTGTTTAGAAACTTAGCTTTGAATGATGGATTTTTTTATGGCAATTAAAAATGGTAATTTCACAACATAAATGGTTTGGGCTGAAAATAAATATGAATTGGGCTTTTTTGGTTGAAAATAAATGTAATTTGGGCCTTTAAAAATGGTATCATTGGGCTCAAGCTCAAACCGAACAAAAACCAGAACTGACCCGACCCCGAAGCCCATTTACGGTTTGGCTCATTTTCGGGTTTTAGCCTAGACCCGACCCGACCCGAGAACCGAAGCCTTCATCGGTTCAATCTCACGGGTCGTCCAAAATTAAACCCGACCCGAACCGTGCCCAGGCCTACTTTCATCCTAACAACAAGCTTGCGTTGTTTGCTTTTCATTTGCGTCAAGACAGTTTTTGGTTTGGTGAGGCCCCTGAGCTTGTTCGGGAGCTCATCTCTCAAGATTGTAGCCACACCTAATCTTCTATGCAGTTGTTCGACTTTTCTCAACCAAAAAAAAAAAACAATGTTCTAAAACTTAAAAACACTCAAATTTTATTTATGGTCTTTAACTTATTATGCGCCAATACTTTGATATGTTACGATTATTTGTTATCATTCCAAAATTAGAGTCATACACATTACATTATATATTCTTTATTTGACATAATAAAGAAATCGCCAACAATAACCCACAAAAATAACAAACTACAAAGATATAATTAGACATAAATTACATGCTTAAGTACTATGTCCCAAAGAAAATTGCATAATTAGGATTTAGAGACTTACTTGATTGATCTGCTGATTCAATAAAACCACAAAGAAAACGCAAAAAATAATGTCCAAACTTCAGCTGTGTGTTGATGTTGTAGGCTTTTGCAGTAGAAAGCAAAAAACAACTTGACTTAGACGAGACAATGGATTGATGTGTTGATGGTGTAGGCTTTGAATTTATATTGTCGTGCTTGATAAAGGGGGTTGCTTTCGGGAAAGTAATTGTTAAGTTTTTTTTATAAAAAAAAAAAAAAAAAAAAAAAAAAAAAGGAAAGGTTAGTAATTGTTAAGTTATTAGAACCGAAAAGGAAGAAATACTTGGTTTAGATGAACAGAATCTTTAAAAATTTGGAAAGCTAAAAGGGGGTTTTGGCCCCCCCCACCCCCCCCAAAAAAAGCTAATTAAGGTGGCTGCATTATTTTTGAGAAAATAATTAAAAGTCCTCTTTCCAACTCCTAATGTTAAATTACTTCAGACAATTTGATATCTTTTCGTTCAGTACAAGGCGCCATAAAGTTATGAAAGATCCGCAATTTAAAATATTTTGATGCCGTATTCCAATGTTGTCCTCTCTCTCACAACACACGCGCACCGTGCGACAAACACCATACACACTTTTGTCCTTTGGGTTAATTACTCAAATGGTCAAGAATTTGTACGCGATTTACATTTTGGGGCCTGTAATTAAATTTTTTTTGTTCAAATGGTTCATCAACTCTATATTAATTACTCAAATGGTCCCACCATTATATTCTGTCAATATTTCCGTTAAATATGAGGGCAAAGTGGTCATTATTTACCCTAAAATTTGGTTAAATCTAACAGAAAATTAGACGGTGGGACCATTTGAGTAATTAATATAGAGTTGATGGACCATTTGAACGAAAAATTTAATTTAGGCCCTAAAATGTAAATCGCGTACAAGTTTGGGGACCATTTGAGTAATTTACCCTTTGTCCTTTTAATCAAGACTTGCTTTTTTCTTTACAAAAAGTTTGGGATTGTTGTCGCTTTTAAAAAAAAGTTGTTGCCTTGCTTTTGAAAATAATTAGCAGTAAAGTAAAGCAACTCCATATTTAGTAAACAATATTTTTTAAAGTGCAGTTAGTACAAAAAGCAGTGTCAAAACCGTTTGGCACATTTTAATATAAAACGTTGTACATATGAATAATGATTAAAATAGACTTGACAAAAAACAGTGTCAAAACCGAAGGTGCTGTTTTTGGGGAGGGGTTGTCGTCGCACACGGAGGGGGAGGGAGAGAGAGGGAGAGATCAGAATTTCTGATATTTAAAAACCATTTTCACAAAAATTACGGTTTTGCCACTAAGCTTGTTTTGATTGTAACTTTTTCGTTACAACTCCGAATTCCAGCCCATTACGTGTCTAGAGACTCATCTCTGTACGATCTATGCAAAAGTACCAATTACTTCCCCAAAATTCTTCCAGATTAAAAAGTGACCGAAATACCCTTACCCCTCGAGGGCAAAATTGTAAATTCTTATTTAAATCAATTAAATAATTTAAATGGATAATTAAAGTAGGGTCGGGGTGTTACAACTCACGCTTTAACTGTTTGGAGCTCTCTGATATATTCTATTTAGCTCTAGGTTTTCCGATTCTTCTGTATATGTGTATTTTGGGCAACTAGTTTCGATTCTAACCTATTTTGCACTCTAGTTTTGCTTTCCTTTTAATTATTTAGGGTATACTAGTGATTTGCCCCCTGAATTTGTACCTAATTTTCGATTAACCCCCTATTTTTTCTTTTTTTATAGAAAATTAAGGATATGAACTTTTTGTTTTCACTAATTTCCCCCCTGCTGTCTACGTCTCAACATTTCATCCAATTTTTTGTTAAATCATTATAAAAAAATTTGAAAAAAAATAAGAAAAAGATAACACAAAATAAAAACCTTATCTCCTCTCTTCTTTTTTTCTTCCCCCTCCCTCTGGTATTTTTCTCCCCCTCCTCCTCTGCCCGATGCTTCTCCCAAGGCCAACCAGCCCTACCCCCGACACACCTCCTCCCGCCTCCTTCTCTCTCTCTCTCTCGTCGCCCTATTCCCTTAGGCTTTAGGGTTTTGATCTTCTTTTTGTTTTTCTTTTCTCTACAAAGTGTGTCCTCTCTCTCTTCTCTCTTCCCCTTCTCTCTCCTCACATACATCAGCACCGCCTACCCTTCACCCGCCCCCTCCTCCTTCTGTCTCCCTCTTTCTTCGACATCCACAACCTCACCTCCCAGAAAACTCAAACAGCCACCCAAAAAAAAATTATTCAAGATCAAAACCCTAAATAGCCATCAAAAAAATTTCAAGATCTTTATTATTAACCTCACCTTACTCCCTAGGAAACCCAAACAGCCACCAAAGAAAAAAAAATTCAAGATCAAAATCCTAAACAACCACCCAAAAAATATCAAGATGTTTATTATTAAATTTTGGGTTTTTTCCTCTCTGTAACCTTGGCAGTGGGAGAGAGAGAGAGAGACGCGAAAAGAGAGTGGGAGGGAGAAGGAGGAGGGGGTGGGCACATGGGGGGAGAAGAGACAGAGGGAGGAGGATGGTGATGTTGGTGGATGTTGAAGAGAAGGAAGGGGAAAGAGATCGAAGAGAGGGTGGTGATGTTGGTGGCTGTCAAACAGAGGGTGAGAGAGTGGGCTAGAGAGGGGTGGATTTGTGGGGGTTTAGTCGAGACTCGAGAGAGAGAGAGAGAGAGAGAGAAAGGTAGCAGGTGGCCTTTTAAATTTTTTATTTATTTCTATCATTATTATTTCAAATTTTAAATGTTTTATTTTATTTTAATATGAAAATGACCAATTTGCCCTCATATTTAACTGCAAATTAGATGAAATGTTGAGGATTTAGACGGCAGGGGAGAAATTGGCAGGAAAAAAAAATTCATATCCTTAATTTTCTAAAAAAAAAAAGAATAGGGGGCTAATTGAAAGCGAGGTACAAATTCAGGGGGTAAATCACCAGTATACCCAATTATTTACTATTCTTACCTTTTTTGTACTCTTCTAATTGTTAAGTTATTTATATATAAAAAAAAAAAAAAATGTAAATTGCAATAAATAATTCCTTTTTTTTTTTCTTAAAAAAAGTTAAGTGCCAAAATAGACATGTAGTCATCCACCAAGCACGCTGCTGTGCCAAACGAATTTCAAGAGACTTTCCGTATCTAACATCAAAATGGTCCCCATGAAAAAGGAATTGCTTACTGCCATGGAGGTTGCCGATGTGAAGAAGAAGTGGGAGAACAGCTCTTGGGGTAGGAAACTGATTGTTCAGAAGAGAAGTGCATCTTAGAAAATATCATGATATTTAGTTTACAATTTTACCATGGATTTTCTTTTGAAAGCTTTATGTTTGGCACAGTGAGGGATGGGTGAGAAAGGTGGGGTGGCACAGCAGGTTGGAAGGAGAAGGAGAGGTTTTTATTTAAATGCTCTATGGGATATGTTTGCGATATTTTCTTTTTTTATTCAATGACAAACGTCATAAATGGCTAATTATTTTCCGTGATCCATTAATTATTGCATATGTATAAATAAAATTAATTAAAAAAAATGTTTGCCTTGAATCATTCCAAATTTGCACTTTCAAAATTAATTAAAAGATAAAAATGCTCCAAGAACAACAACCCACAAATATATACCACACAAAATCTTCATCTTTTTAACAATCATCACACGAGAGTCAAGAGGAAAATGAATGCTCCGATCTCATACGCCATCTTCCTTAATAAGTTATTCTTCCAATCTCCACCTGTTAAATTTGATAGGCAAATAAGTTTGGAATGCATAATTTTTCTAAATTATTGTACACACATAGACATATTTTCCTAAATTTGCGTTTGGATTTGGTATTAGTTTACTTAAACCAAAGTAACATCAAGTTCAATTTTTTATGCACTAGAATTATTTTCTTATATGATAATGCACTAAAAATAGACATTCATCACAAGAGAAATCATATTACGTACGTACCTTCGGAAGTTGAAGTCCATGTTAATGTCCCAATTAGCCATGAAACAAAATATCTCGGCGAACAAGGTTGGGAATAAAGTAGCAAGTTGTCTTTCCACTGCATCTTGAGTCTGCAAAAGTTTTTGTTTATGATAAGTTTAATAACATATTTACTATGAAGAATTTACAAAATTGTCTAATATGCATACCCAAAATGTTTGACCTTGACGCTTAAGCTCATTCACATGAATAACGACATTCCTTACGTACTTTAGCGCTGCCGACATACTTTTCCTATACTTTCCCCTTTTGAAAACAAGGTCAAAGTCACCCATACTGGAAACCATTTTATCTAACTCAAGTTCCTCATTATCCACTTCTCCGAAATACCGCTCCCAATCATATGATCCATCCGCACATCTATCGAAATGGTAATTGAGGTTTATCACTGTATCTACGGGAAAATAGAATCGTTCCTCGCTTGATTGAAGCAAAGGATGATACCAGATGAATTTGATATTTATCCTTCATAGATAAAAAGATAAATCACTTCCTAATTATAAATGGTAAACATAATAAGTTGTTGGGAATACTTTACTCACCACTTTTCCTTTAGCAATTTATCAAAGTTCACTAACTCTGGTATGGACTCATTCCATCCGACTATTGTGCAAACCAAGTTTGACAGTTGATCATAATAATCCATATGAATGCGGTCGACAGTACTACTTGGAGAAGTTGAGATCCTTGCTCTATCTTCCACTATCTCTATGTCACCAACACCACAATTGCCATCATATATTTCTCTTGACTCCCATTTGACAAAGATCATAATAATATCCCTTAAACAAAAAAAGAAAAAACACTTTAAAATATTTATATCTTAACTAAAAACAATTGAAGTCTAAATATAATTAACTCACCGAATAATTATTCGGTACTTCTCAATGATTCGTCCGTTATCCCATCGAGAAGAAAGATCATCAGTCTGTAACATTCTGATCAAGGAACAATGAGGATGGACTAATGAATTGCAAGACGCATCTCTTGTGTAGTTAGACAACATGAGTTTTGGAAATCGGTTAACTACTACAGGAGGACAACCACTTGAACTAGATGCAAGTGGCGGTAAAGTCCGGGACTGAAATTTTGCCATATTCTGTACCAAAACAAATTTTACGATAAAAATAATTAACAACACACTGAGATTTGATCAATTATATAATAGGCACAAGCAGAATTTATAACTATGAGATAATTAATAATAATAATAATAATAAATATTCGGTTTGAGGCATAATACATATATCCAAAGGAAAAGCAAAAAGAAAAATCCTCCAATGAGATGAGCCATACCATACTCAAACATAAAACTATAAAATTTGAAAGCAATTTTTCCAGAGTAAACTATACATCCTAACAGTTTTCAAACACTTAAAAACATATACTCAAATTTTATTTATGGTCTTAACGCCAATATGTTACGATTATTTGTGTTATCATTCCAAAATTAGAGTCATATACACATCACATTGTTCCTAAGTTGACATAATGAAGAAATCACCAACAATAACTCATAAAAATAACAAACCACAAAGATATAATTAGACATAAATTACATGCTTAAGTAATATGTCCCAAAGAAAATTGCATAGTTAGGATTTAGAACTTACTTGATTGATCGGCTGATTCAATAAAACCACAAAGAAAACTTTAAGTCCAAACTCCAGCAAGTGATCAGTTGATGTTGTAGACCTTGTGGTAGAAAAGTAACTTGACTTAGACGAGACAAGGGGTTCTTTTTTTTTGATAAGGGGTTGATGCTGTTTTTCTTTTCAATTTATATTCTCGTCAAGGAGATGCTTTTAGGTAAGTAATTGTTAAGTTATTTAAAAAAATAGGGAAGTTTAGTAATTGTTAAGTTATTAAAATTAAAAAGGACGAAAAACTTTGTTTAGATGACAGGATCTTTTAAAATTCGGGTAAGTTTTTCAAGATCAGGTCAGTATGCATGTTTCTTCAATTTATTTGTTTCCCGTCTTATTTTACTGTTTGTTTTGTCCATTCAACTCTCTCTCTCTCTCTCTCTCTCTCTCTCTCTCTCTCTCTCTCTCTCTCTCTCTCTCTCTCTCTCTCTCTCTCTAGTTTTCCTATTCAGACAAAGAGGGACTCAATTCTCAAACCTTAGAAATATCCTCACTAGGGAGATGGGCTCAATTCTCTTTTCTGTTTTTTTTTTTTTTTTTTTTGCAGTTTTCCTAATCTATGTT
Organism: Prunus fruticosa; assembly: GCA_018703695.1. Taxonomy (NCBI): domain Eukaryota; kingdom Viridiplantae; phylum Streptophyta; class Magnoliopsida; order Rosales; family Rosaceae; genus Prunus; species Prunus fruticosa. Next base: position 24,511,713 of record CM031923.1, read on the forward strand.
TTTTTTCTTTGTAGTTCTTGGTTTTTCGTTTTACTTTTTATTTTCTGTTTTTCATTTCAAAGTTTTTCGTAGCCACTTTGAGTTACAAGTCCCTTGCATTTTTGGGTCATTATTAATTGCTGTATTTAGTGTTTCAGTGAATGCCGTTCAGAGTGCAGTTATGGTAATTGCATCACAGCTATCATTTTGATTTTTCCATTATTGATAAAGCGTTTAATAAATAAATAAATAAAAACTTGAAGGCTAATGGAGAAGAAGACTTGTGCACAGTAGTTTTTATTTTTTTATATATCAAGTAGAAACTTCATTAGCTATCATTTTGATTTTTCCATCATTATTTTTTGCATCAGGAATGACTCCCTGAACATCACCCTCGGAAGGGCTCTAGGGGTCTTAGGGAAATTCAACATATGGATGCCAACTCCAACAAACTTGTGCAAGATCTTGAGAACATGATTACACCTATTGGAACCAAACCAACTTACAATGGCTGTAACATCTTCAACAAAATCGTCTCCAGCTGTAGAGAGGCATTGGATTTGGTGTTGTGTGATAGAGTGTATTAGGGCGTATAGGGTTATTTTTGGTAGTTAAATAGGGTGTACTTAGATCATAAGGTGTACTTAGTTAATTTTAGAGTTCGTTTAGCACCACTCTTTGGCTTATTATTGATTGTTGTATTTGGTATTTCAGGGTTCAGAGTGCAGTTATGATATTGTATCACATCTATCATTTTTATTTGTCCATAATTGATAAAAAGGTTTTTTTCTTTTTACTTGAAAGCTAATGGAGAAGAAGACTTGTGCACAGTAGTTATTGCAACAAACTTATGATTTTATTTTGTCTTATTATTATTGATTGTTGTATTTGTTGTTTCAGTGAATTCTTTTCAGATTACAATTCTGGAGATTGCATCGCAGCTACCATTTCGGTTTTCCATATTACTGATAAAATGTTATCTTTTTTACTTGAAGGGTAATGGAGAAGAAGAAATCTGTACAACAGTTAATGCAAGCACCAAGTCGACAATAACATTTTTGACTATATACATGCATGTAT